>JAULCA010287689.1:9947-22915 GCA_032360845.1 Crassadoma gigantea
GGTAAATTGGACAATCTGGTGGTGATGGTGGTGTCTGGGTATCTATCTAGTTCTGTAGGTAAATTGGACGATCTGGTAGTGATGGTTGTGTCGGGGTATATATCTAGTTCTGTAGGTAAATTGAACAATCTGGTGGTGATGGTTGTGTTGTGGGATCTAACTTCTTATGTAGGTAAATTGGACAATCATTGGTGATGGTGGTGTCTGGGTATCTATCTAGTTCTGTAGGTAAATTGGACGATCTTGTGGTGATGGTGGTGTCTGGGTATCTATCTAGCTCTGTAGGTAAATTGGACGATCTGGTGGTGATGGTGGTATCTGGGTATTTATCTAGTTCTGTAGGTAAATTGGACAATCTGGTGGTGATGGTGGTGTCTGGGTATCTATCTAGTTCCGGTGATGATGTCTAATTAAGAAATAATCAACCTTAAATGCATATATCATTGAAGATAAAACGAAGGTGATAAAATGTTTGAAAAATAATTAACATAGACCGCTTGTAACCAGAGCCGGTATTTGGTGAATCATTTTCGAATCCTTAGTTTTATATTTCACCATAACATACAAACATACATTGGTAATATATATTCTTCCAAGTAAAATGTAATGAAATCTTTTCCGTGTCTACCTCAGTGCCAATACACGTATCATAAGCAAAGTAACTCAGATAATTTATTTAAATTAGGCTGTTGCGTGCGCCAACAATTGTCACGTGATGCCTATATTTCTTTATCACTTCTGCCTCAGTGGGCAGTTGTCCTTTTGCGTTGATTTCTTATATTAAGTCAGAATTTGATCGATGAACTATAAATACAGACGTTCATGCTTTATGCCAGATTTTTATTTCAATCAATCAAATTCACCAATCCACACTGTTTATCTTGTAAACAACCATATGCAGTAAAACACTTAGATATTGTCGACCTTCAGTCAACTCTCGAAAATTTCTCTTTTCAAAAAAACTTATCTTAAAGCTATTAGAGTTTTAAATAACGTTAGGGCAACAGAGACATTTTCAATATTTAAGTTGACGTTTGTCTTTTATCTTTACAATGTACGTTTGTTTGATATATTATTTTTATTTTCACTTGTTTTTGTCAACAAAATGTTGGCCCAAATGACCTCTCATTTGTTGATCGGCCTTTTAGCATTTTATGATAATTTTAATTCGTTATCTTCGCGGTAAGTTCAACAGCACATACTGGACGTTAGTTTGTTTGATTTAAAGTAGATTTAGGGGTTCAATGTCGATGTATTTTGTTTGTCCGCTAGAAAATCTTAAAATTCAAATGCACGTTCTCATATTTGACAAATGAAACCTGTTCTGCGACTCGCTTGATTACCGGTTCATTTGTGGCGGAGGTGTTTAGAAGAGCATTGTCTGGTGTTAAATTATATACGTACGCGCATGGTATATCATCTATTAACCGATGGTATTTACGTATTCATAGTGTCGGTAAATCGCAAACGAGGTGGAATTAAGAAGTAATCAAAATATGTACGTGTTTTATGTCGAAATATGATGAAAATTGTTTTGTTGCGCGGATTATCATTTATCATGTGATGCATATAAGTCTTCTTTTCAGATCCGCAAATCTATCCTTTCTGGACCAGTGGGCAGTTGTCCTATTTTGTTTATTTAACCATCTGGATATGTGTGGGAAGGATTTTGTCTTCATTTGCAGCTGCCAATCGGTCGACAGACAGACGATAGATAAATAACACTGACGTCATACTTCATTCTTGATGATTATTTCAATTTAACAAATCCACAAATATATTGACATCACTCGTCAGAACATAAAATCAGCATTTGATAGATTTATAAATTCGGTAAAATATGTCCGTGAGCTTTTTAAGTTTACATGGAGGTTAAATAGATGTTTTTTTTTACCTTTTTATGTCTGCCTGCAAATCATGGAATATTTCTTTAAATCAAATGCAGATAGTCTGTCGTCCAATAATACATAACCCGTTAACAAACGAAAAGCGTCGTTACATCATAAACGTGTTCAAACACCAGATATGATATGAGCTAGCGACGGGCAAAATATTATCGGGGTAAAAACAAAAATGCCAAAAAAAACAAACTAAAGCAATTTTCTACGTAATTACCTCTCGTGTCTGGTGATGGTTTTTCTGTCATTCGTAATTTGTACATACGTGCCGTCCCAAGCCCTGTACTCGCGGTTAAAATGATACCATAATAGTCATTTTCCCATTATCAGAAAACACAAACAATGTCGTTTCGCCGGATATTTCAAGCACCACCTGCCCAAACGTTCTTATTTGATTAAGGAAATTACCTATTGGAAGTCTATGTCATCACATTGAGTAGAGTCCTCTGGTACGTCTAGAACCTGTCTGAATCACATACCCATATATCTCATTCCTTTAATGTCTCATCAAGCTGTAGATATAGACACATAAAATGTTACCACTAAAATGGATGTAGATTTGCCGAGTACAAGTAAGACAGCTGTACATTCACCAGACAATTTAAAATTCGCCTGGTTTCCTCCTCAGAAGATGTGACAATTTGAATTGCGCTCATTCTACTTGACAACGTGATTGACTGTGTCCAGAACTCCATCATAAACATAACCGAGTAGATGCTAATCACAATGGAAGATTAATGCCCCCTCTATGTTCCTTTATCTCTACCCCAAATCTGTGTATACTACCTCACTATATGGACATCCTCAAACACACAATTTGATGGCTGATTGAATGTTTGATCTGGGTTGAGCGTCTTTATGTAAGATTGACCGTGGTGAGCATTAGGATGTTATGGATATCTTTTTGATAATCTTTCGGATGCAGTTGATGTATTTATTTTTAATTCTGTAGTGTCCTTGTCCAAAAACACTTCTTTAAAAGTTGTTTGTCTTGCAGCAAACTCATTTTCACACACAGGACGATAACGTGTCTAAGAGTTCTTTTGACTTTGATTCCTATTCTTTCGGCTTAACATGTTGACCAGTCTTAGAGCGACATTTACAGACTACAAATACACACAAGTAACACGTACAATGATCATACATATTACAGATACCCATGTACCTAGATATACAGTTAATAGGCCTGGTCAGATCTATGACTTACTATTACTCATTTACCGAGAGATACACTGATAAAATACTGATAAAATATAACACATTACATCTCCAGCACACACACAGGCATACACACATATGGAGATATTAGCCAGGTGGCATAGGACTAGTAGTTAGCGCCTGATAAGGCAGCTCCTGCGAAATCCTCAAAAAAAAAATGTATATGCTAATTGTAATAATTGTATAACTATGTACTGTAAAGCGCTTTAGAGTAGCTTGTGTTAGCTAGATAGGGCGCTATATCAAATATTGTATATTATTATTATTATTATTATTATAAAATAAATCTTAACTTTCACTAAAGTGATACATATTCTTGACAGACAGACAATATTTTTTCCTCGAAAGTCAATTATTACAGAACAAAACACTGAAGATGTACAATCACCATATTGCTTGCATGCTGTTAATTATGTTGTCATTGTTCCTATGGATTTCATTTCATTGAATATTGGTTTCAGCGTTCCTGAAGTGTTATCATCAAACATTCCCAGATACCATTATCATGGCGAATGACACCTCCATCAACTAGAAGGAAACTACACAGCATGAAGATTTCCCACGCAGACACAGATGATTTGTGTTAACTGAAAGGTTTGAAATGCATCTTATTAAACTTTATGAGGGTATGCATCACAGTTCCGTTCGAACATATTCAAAGATGCGCGTTAGCTTTGCGTTCTATTGTTTGAAGACAAAGTGCATCTAAAACCTTATTTTCACGTTCTATTTCATTCACATTCAATATTAGAAATTAATAATGCCCTGTTCGAGGGAAAGATGATTTGTTGTCAATAGTGACGAAATACACAGTTAATCAATGAACAAATACTTCCACTTTGCATATTTTTAATCATTTAATTTACGTACTAGCATGTTTAACAAGCATTGATACCTTCAAAATTGACAGTGGATCTTTATTTGAAACATAAATACTCTATAAAATATTTTAGTTGCAAAAAGGCAGCTCGTGTTTGCAAATGTAGCTGACCGATAAACAACGGTTGTGTAGCGGCTAAGGCATCAGACCGCGATACGGCTTAAATGTCAACGAGATGAGTAAATGGAAAATGAAAGTGCATTCGGGAAATGTGGAACTTCCTTAGAAACAAGATATCGATTTGAAAGACGCTGTTGACTGAATTTTGGTGTCGACTGACTATGACAGCGGGACTTGCTCATTGTTTGAGCATTCGGCATGTATAAGTGTGACTGTCGCTCTGAGGGGTATGGCCAAAGAACCGGGATGATTTGACCTGCCCTGCCACTTGTAACGGACGTTAATATAGAGGACGGACTCACTTCGGTGGTACGACATAAACATGTTGTACCTTGATTCAAAACATTAGTCATTCATCATATATCGGGCGTTCGATTGTGAGTGGTCGTTCGATTGTGAATGGGCGGGGACTGATGTGTTTTCATAGTGAGGTCAGAGGTCATATCACGGTACATTAAGTACTGTCAGTATTGGTTTGCACTTCCTTTTATTGAAGTATAACAACATTCTAGGTTGTTACTGTTATCTAGAGGGACTTTAATACAAATGTAAATATTTAACTCGATTTACTCCTTGCAAAAATGGAGCTGGGCGTATCTATGTATACCTGGGCCCGTATTCATGAAACTGTTCTCCTGCTCAAGCAACTAATAAGACAATCATATTTTGTCAATGATTTGGGAAAACATTGAAGAAAGTTAAAGCAGAAAACTGTTTTTAACGTTTTTATTTGACTTTTTGATCATTTGACATGATTTAAGCGAGTTACAAGAAAGATGGTTTGAGCGCAATCCATGCTTGAACACGAGAACGGTTTCATGAATACGGACCCTGGTGTACAGTTCATATCCGTGCGCCGTTACCGATCATAAACATAAGTAATAAAATGTTTCAAAAAACAACTTCAGCATGCTTTGGGAGGAATGGACTCGTTAAAGGGGAAATCATTTACGAATTAAATGATACACAACAAAACAAAACAAAAAATAAAACATGCTATATGTATGAATCTTATTCGAACTTTACTGCAAGGTTTGTATACAGCATCGAGAACATACTAGGATATTGCGTTCCATATAAATAAGATACTACCGTTGCAGTCTGTTCCAAAAATTGAATTTCGTGTTTCCACTACATTCCATATAGACTGAGACATATATACTGAGTGACTGAGTGACTGAGTGGTTGCCAAAAATGACGATGCTTTTGGAAGAACAAGACAGCGTCTGCAGGCGTGTCTCTGTTTTTATATAGCTTCATGTAGGTGAGTTTTTCGTGTAGGTGTTCCATACCTCACAGCCGTACATTATAGTTGGTGATTATACACGTTTTACTATGTTTGCACTAATCATGGGATGCAGTCCCTTAGGATAAATACTAATCCCTGCTAATGAAGTCAATAATTTCCAACCTTTTCCACTCGCTTCTTCCATTAGAATAGTTGAACTGAGATTCGAAGTAAACATTACACCAGCGTATGTTGATACTTTCCTTGAGGGAACTCTTCCACTCGAGCAAGCATTCAGTTAATTAGTAATACATAGTTAAGACTACAAAATATCTCTATCAATTATCTTAAAATCTACATAAACCATTGATCTAATTTTGAGTTTAGTAGTACATATATAAACCGTCCTTAAAATCTGACTTTTGGCGGCGAACGTCCTGTACTATGATTTTACCCGTGACCCCTCAGGACCAATTCAATAGTCCTTGTAGGTAGGGCGTGAGAATTGTACCCGCTGCCCCAATTGCATGATCTTAAAAGGCAATTGAATTTGGAATCTCATCTTTTCTCGTCTTTCTGAATAACTTTCTCCTTCCTTCTGTTTCCATTGACAATGCCTCACTTTTGGCTTTTAGTTGAGCGTTCGCCCTTGTGGGGAAGGCTTTGGGTTCTGTCCCCTGGCTGAGACATACCAGAGTCTGTAAAAATGGTATGTAGTTTCTTCTCCTGTTTAACGCTCAGCAATTTGGGAGTGGGACTACTGATTTGCCCGTTGTCAGTTTAATGTGACCGAGTAGAGTGCCCTGCTGGGTGTCTTCACGAGTATGTTTCAGTGAGGTAGCACTACAAAGTCGGCATCAGCTCCGCATTATCATAAGGAGACAAACACAAACATATCGCAGCCTCCCAAAACACAAACACATTCACTACACACATGCATCTTGCACAGAGGTGAGGCCGTCCCTAAATGACCAAAGCTGTTAAAAGGACGTAAACAATACAAAACCAAACGAAATAAATAAAATAACGGAATACAATAACACCTGCCTAAGGGCATATTACAGGTTTTTATATAAGGTCAGTCTTCTTACGTACACACATACATACACACATACATATAACAAACCACCAAGACTACATTTCACGAGCGCTTTGCACATCTTGGGACTCTTCATGCAATTCAAATTTATTAGTGACGTCATAAAGTGAGTACACATACTTAAGACGTCAAATATAATGGCGTCATAAACAATGTTCTCGTAATGCGGGAGTCTAGAAAGTGCAATCAAATCAATCAAATCAAAAGTTTAATTTAATGTCGGTATGTTTGAAAACAATACAACATTAGCCCTAATGAGCTATTAAAACCGAAAATGTTTTAAAATGATGACTATATCATCAATCCTTAAATGGACCCATAGTTCAAGAGTGAATGTAAATAACATCCGATAGTGAAAATCAATATCAATAATAATACCTGGTTAACCCGAACATATCAAACATACGGTATTAGTAAATTTAAACTTATAACAGGTGCTCAAAATTTCCCGCGTTCAGGCCAATTTTAAGAACTTTACTTTTGTAAAATTAAAAGCTGACCATTTGAATACTCATGCAAATAATTATTAATTAATGCATTTCGTAAACTCTCAGTTTTGATTTGTTGTCGTAATTTATTTTCAGAATGAAGAAATTCAGAGTATCTCTTACAAATAACAACATATATAAGACTTTTTTGTTTGCGATTCAACTGACGGTATAATATCCGTTTTCCTTGCATTGACACCTTTTGAGTCGTTACAAATGTATCTGAAATCAGACCCCGTTCCTTAGCTTTTTGAATACCGTTAAATAACATTTCGTCTTTATAGCATTGTTTCTAAGATAATCTACTAAATTATTTAATCGCTCCTCTAATTATATTCATCACTGACCATGGTAACTAATCAAGATGCCAACAAAATGGTATGCTACCTTTGTATATTTGGTGTGACTGGAATGAAAACCAATATAATTCTGGAAATAAGTTGCTTGCAGTATAAATTGAAGAACATTTTTATCACTTACTTCCATGATATACTGAATATACGAGTATAAGGTTTTTAAGTCTGTATGAAAATCAGAGAGATACTTGTTCAGGGCCAGATGATAAATCAATCATTAAAAATCTCGAAAACCTGTTTTAAAATAGTCGAGCATTTTTTCTTGTATCTGAAGTCTGTTTTATTTTATCATTACCTATCACTTCCAAATATCCGCACAACAAAGTAGCATAGGGAGTGACAACTTTATCACCCATTGTTATCTTCTATAGCTGGTAATTACCTATTGTCATAACTTCGATGGCTGGTAATTACCCATTGTCGTACCTTCGATGGCTGGTAATTACCCATTGTCGTACCTTCGATGGCTGGTAATTACCCATTGTCATACCCTCGATGGATGATAATTACCCATATTCATACCTTCTATGGCTGGTAATTACCTATTGTCATACCTTATATAGCTGGTAATTACCCATTGTCATACCTTCTATGGCTGGTAATTACCAATTGTCATACCTTCTTTGGCTGGTAATAACCCATTGTCATACCTTATATAGCTGGTAATTACCCATTGTCGTACTTTCTATGGCTGGTAATTACCCATTGTCATACCTTATATGGCTAATAATAACCCATTGTCATACCTTCTATGGCTGGTAATTACCCATTGTCATACCTTCTATGGCTGGTAATTACCCATTGTTATACCTTATATAGCTGGCAATTACCCATTGTTATACCTTATATAGCTGGCAATTACCCATTGTCGTACCTTCTATGGCTGGTAATTACCCATTGTTATACCTTATATAGCTGGCAATTACCCATTGTCATACCTTCTATGGCTGTTAATTACCCATTGTCATACCTTATATAGCTGGTATTTACCCATTGTCGTACCTTATATGGCTGGTTATTACCCATTGTCATACCTTATATAGCTGGTAATTACCCATTGTCATACCTTAAATGACGGGTAATTACCCATTGTCATACCTTAAATGACGGGTAATTACCCATTGTCATACCTTCGATGGCTGTTAATTACCCATTGTCGTACCTTCGATGGCTGGTAATTACCCATTGTCGTACCTTCGATGGCTGTTAATTACCCATTGTCGTACCTTCTATGGCTGTTAATTACCCATTGTCATACCTTCTATGGCTGGTTAATTACCCATTGTCATACCTTCGATGGCTGTTAATTACCCATTGTCGTACCTTCTATGGCTGGTAATTACCCATTGTCATACCTTCTATGGCGGGCAATTATCCATTGTCATACCTTCTATGGCTGGTAATTACCTATTGTCATTCCTTCTATAGCTGGTAATAAGCTATTGTCATACCTTCTATAGCTGGTAATTACCCATTGTCATACCTTATATGGCTGGTAATTACCCATTGTCATACCTTCTATGGCTGGTAATTACCTATTGTCATACCTTCGAAGGCTAGTAATTACCTATTGTCATACCTTCTATAGCTGGTAATTACCCATTGTCATACCTTTTATGGCTGGTAATTACCCATTGTCATACCTTCTATGGCTGGTAATTACCCATTATTATACCTTCTATGGCTGGTAATTACCTATTTTCATACCTTCTATAGCTGGTAATTACCCATTATCATACCTTATATAGCTGGTAATTACCCATTGTCATACCTTCAAAGGCTAGTAATTACCCATATTCATACCTTCTATAGCTTGTAATTACCCATTGTCATACCTTATATAGCGGGTAATTACCAATTGTCATACCTACTATGGCTGGTAATTACCCATTGTCGTACCTTCTATGGCTGGTTATGGCTTCCATCGAAAAAAAAGTATCTAGAACAATTTTGAGAGCTTCCATTTTTCCAATTTCAATTTCAATTCAATTTATTGACTGTAGGTCTTACGGCCTATGAATACATATTACATACAAAACATTATAAGGATGTGAAACAGCAAGACAAAATAAGACAAAGTGGAGTACGAGTTAGAGATATATAGCTCTTATCTTATTTGATTCAAAAACAAATTTGCCAAAACGGCTTAATTCCTTGTTATTATTGACACACAATAACTGTATTTATTTAAACGTTGAAGGTTTTTGCCAATAGTATTTTTTGATATATTGACTTCTTAAGTCGTTGTACATGTTACAAATTAATACAAAATGATATTCGTATTCTACTTCAGTAGTCGACTTACAAATTGCACAACATCTCTTATTCCGCTCGATAGTTCTGTAACGACCGGTTTCAATTGCCAAAGAATGTGCAGACATACGAAGTTTTGTTAAACTTATTCTATATTTCTTAGGCACGTACTTACTTAAATGAAAGTGAATGAAAAAAATATTTACAATATTCTTATATAAGAAAACATTTCGAGGCATTCTCTAATAAACCTATCAAATATTGTTGAGCTTGGTCAAAAATTCTTTGACGTATACAAGGTAAAATTGATTTAGCGTTCGATGGTGATTGGCACCGGATATCTTTTACCAATACTTAACAGCCGTCATACCTTAACCATGTGGTATGTAAGTATAAAGCCAACTTCATCAAACAAAATCGAAATAATAGTCATCATCTTCGATAAACAAGACAAAACTTCCGAATCGTCCTTAATAAGACCTTAACAGTTGGAGAGTGTGGCCCTGAAAATGACTCCGACGTTGTGTAACACTTTCAGCAACGCCAACAACAGGCCATAATCTTAAATCATCGGGACAAAATATTGAAATGTATTCTTTTTAAATGATATCCGGAAAATGACTCTAACATTACATAGAGGATCTAACACGAGTGTTCATGTAATATTGAATTAATTTAACGAATATATTAATTTCATATGAAACGAGCCTTTGGCAAACACTAGTGTTAGATTACATTGTTAAATTCTATTTCTATTTATAACTCCAGAAACATGCCTTCATTAACTTTGTACATTATACAATGTATTTTACTCCAGAAACATTTCGACGCCGGCGGTATGATTTTTTCTCTACAGAGACAATAGTACGATGCCATATATTTATTGTAACGTGATAAAAATTTTTATGACAATACAATAGTGTTATTGTACGTGTGCTATAACATTTTTATTGGACAACAATATATACACTCTTGTTTCTGTAACAGAATTAAATACCAATCTTTCATAAAATGTCTCTACCACAGGTTTATTACTTTTCAGCAACGTGAACGCGACAATTTTAACACTTAACCTAACGGCGTCAAGATTACTGCAAACCTATTAGGACTAAACATTCTACTAGCAGAACCTTCTGAGATAACTGCAGACCTATTGGACTAAAAATTTACCGACATAGTCTTCTGAGGTTACTTTAGATCTGCGGAACTAAACATTCTACCAGCAGAGTCTTCTGAGGTTACTTTAGATCTACGAAACTAAACATTCTACTTGCAGAACCTTCTGAGATAACTGCAGACCTATTGGACTAAACATTCACCGACATAGTCTTCTAAGGTTACTTTAGACCTACGGCACTAAACGTTTCACCAGAAGAATCATCTGAGGTTACTGCAAACCTATGGGACTAAAATGGGCGGATTGGTCGAGTGGTTAACACTCCGGCCTTCCAAGCAGCCGACCGGGGTTCGATCCCCGAAGTCGGCGTACGCATGGATATTCAGAAAAAGTGTTTCTTCTCCTGCCCACACAACTATAACAACCCAGCTAGAGTATAAATTTGTCTGGGGTGGATGTTGCGGTATCTGTCCCGTAGCATTCAAGTGAGATGGCACTATAAATCATGCCGTTTGAAGCACGGTCCCACTATAAACAGAACACATTTCCAGCACACACGCAGGCATAAACACATAGTGATAGATTAGCCAGGTGGCACAGGACAAGAGTTAGCGCCTGATAAGGCAACTCCTGCGAATTCCACAAAATTGTATCGATTAATGTATATGCTAATTGTTTAAGTGTATATATATGTACTGTAAAGCATATTAGAGTGGCCTATGTTAGCTAGATAGGGCGCTATATCCAATGTTGTATATTTATATGGTCTTTTAAGGTTACTTCATAACTAATGGTCTAAATATTCCACCAGCTGAGTATCTTCTAAGGTTACTTCAGACCTACTGTATAGCGCTTTAAATTCGCGGGGTCATTATTTCGCGTTATCGTTTTCGGGACATATTCGCGGGGGTTAAATTTCGCTGTACACCGCTTCCAATAATTCACGGTTCAGTTGTATATCAATATAATTTTCTGTCAGCGTTATTGAAGTTTGCTTTGCAATGCATTTTGAATATAGAACGGGTACACAGCTTGTCAATGTGTGTGAAAAACTTGCGTTTCGTATTCGCCGCCCCTAGTATACGTAATAGGAGTGAGTTGTAATCAATTAATTGGTCTGCTTTCCATTTTCCAGCCTATTATTAGAACATTTATGATTTGGTAAGTTTTGTGTTGTTTTACTTGACAGACAGTTGTCCAGCGATATGCACTGTAATAACACCATGTCTCTTGACGCATGACATGGATGTATTGTAAAAATGGCATCTCGGAGCAGGTCAGGGATATATTTATCCATTATCGGAATATTTTTCAAATCCCAACTTCTATTTCTCAGTTGTTTACCATGTACTTTAAATTTATGTAACGTTGTTGAGTTATATTTTCAAAGGGTCATGTTAAGGACACAGACGTTTCTCCATAACGTCATTGTTACTAAATATTTCGCTGGTGTTTAGAATTCGCGGATTTTAGTGGAAACGCGAATATAGCGAAAATAAAACCCCGTGAAATAAAACCACTATACAGTAGTTGACCAAATATTCCGCTTGCAGAGTCTTCCACTTTGTATCTCGAAAGACAAACCTTGATCACGGCGTTCATAAACATGCAGCTAAAATAAGTCAATTACCAACTACTACAGTCACCAACCATGCATTCTGTAAAATATATCCTTCAGGAGATTCTGTCCGATGTCGGGTAGATAAAAAGGGATAATAACCCACTCGTCTCATTTCCAAATCCAGTTACATGCATGTCCTTCAGGGGATTCTGTCCGATGTCAGTAGATAATATGTATCTAGTTATAATAACCCACTCGTCTCATTTCCAAATCCAGTTACATACATGTAACCTACCATTCCGTAAAATATATTATTCAGGAGATTCTGTCCGATGTCGGTAGATACATGTAACAAGTGATAATAACCCACTCGTCTCATTTCCAAATCCAGTTACATACATGTACACCAACAATTCTGTGAAATATATCCTTCAGGAGATTCTGTACGATGTCGGTAGATAACAAGTGATAATAACCCACTCGTCTCATTTCCAAATCCAGTTACATACATGTACACCTACCATTCTGTAAAATATATCCTTCAGGAGATTCTGTCCGATGTCAGTAGATAATATGTAACTAGTGATAATAACCCACTCGTCTCATTTCCAAATCCAGTTACATACATGTACACCAACTATTCTGTAAAATATATCCTTCAGGAGATTCTGTCCGATGTCGGTAGATAACAAGTGATAATAACCCACTCGTCTCATTTCCAAATCCAGTTACATACATGTACACCTACCA
>JAULCA010287912.1:0-12990 GCA_032360845.1 Crassadoma gigantea
ATCAATTTCAAGGTTCTCCCCCCCCCCCCCCTTTTCCTCCTCCTCCTCCTCCCCCACCCAAACCCTCACAAAGCCTTGTAGTATTATAGAATAAGATCTGACATACATAGTTACATTTATCTGTTTACTATTACAATACTATGTTGTCAACAATAGTCAAGCAGACATACTTATCATTATGTACTCAGCTGTTCACAGGGTGTTTAAAAGTGTTAGGTAATACCTTTTTCATCTTATCAGGAACTCCTTTACAAGCAAAATCTCGTTGAATTGTGGGACTTTATATAGACAAATGCTATCCAATTACATTGAAATGGATTGTCCATTGATAAATAATTGACTTTCATTGAATTTGATATGAGATAGGACTATTTATAAGTTAAGAAAAGAATTGATTACATTTTCTATGGTGTCTTGTTCAGGTGCTTGGTGGTTCAAAATGGCATTTAGGATAACTGAAATTTACCCTTTAATGGGTTCAAATGTTTTAAAGAGGGCAGAAGTATATTGGTTTAGTGATATTATATAGTAAAAAAATTATTTGTACAACAATTAGGAAATAAGTTATTTCAACTTATATTAATCTCTCATTTTGGCCTAGATATTAGCGTGCATGTGTCTAATGAAGGAAAGACTGAAGTACCCGTAGAAAACCCACGTGGTCGGGCAGGTTACTCATACCTTTTCACATCCAATCAGGGAATCAAACCCTAGTTGCATTGGTAAAGGCCAGTGTGTATCCAGTTGGGATCATGATGTCTTTTGTATTTAACAGCAATTGGATTCTAAAGCAGCTAGTGTTGGAAGGGAAAGATTTTATTCTTAACGTTGTGAATTATTATGTGGCGTGCCTCAGGAGTCGGTGACATTTCACAACCAGATGTTGCAGGGGCCACCAGAGATAAAAACACATAACATGGAAAAGTTATTAGTAGCCTCATTTTGTGGGTTTAATCTTTTATAAATGTCTGTAGCATATGAAAGTAACTACATAGGAAATACAATAGAAAACTGACATATTATCACAAAGTAAATGCATTTGATCAGTTTTTACTGGTGCCAATGTTGGGCAGTGTCACAAGCCTAACAAAATGTTTGTTTAATGTATTTGATCAAATTTCTTTATGACTGTAAACTCTGTGATCAGCTCTTTGTGTTTGAAGAGCTGTCCCGTTGTACTGTAGATATATACAGTAACTTGAGGAAAGCATCTAGTGGCCTCCATGCTGTATCCAATCCTTGTTAAAGAAATACAGAATTATAATAGAGTAGTTTCCTCCTGACTTCAGTTTGAATATATAACTGTAACGTATTTGGGAAATTACACTTTTGACCAGGCAGTTCAATCACTTATAATTACACATCACCCTTCTTCAGCATAGTAAACTCTGACTGAGTATGAATTAGCGTATACGCAGTGAAAAAAGGCTCGGCGGATTGACAATTGTTTCCAATATTGCGCCATCTGCGCTTCAGCGAGATAACAGTTAAATGACAACCAATGCTTGGATCATTCAACATCTAGATACATGGAATGTATTCAGGATCCAGTATGTATAATTATACAACAAAAGATTGCTCACAAATTTCTTATTCCATATATACACATTCAAATTTCTTTGGCCGTAACCTCAATAATGGCGGCTTCGTTCTGGCCGCATCACCGCATGAGCAGTGTGTAAATTCGCGTACATGACGACCATTGTAAATGAATAGAAAAGTTAGAAGGGCTTCTCACATTGCTTAATTTAAAATTTAAAAACCAATATGCAAGGAAAAAAATTGTGTTGTTCACTGTGTATTTCCTAAATTTATTCATATATCGATGTTGATTCACTGGAACTATATTGTCCTAGCAACCACGGCTCCTGTAGTTACGATCTTGGCAACCTGCATTGACTTTTTTTCTGCGTTATGCATCCTTTAAACATTTTCTTTATGTAAATATAAGGATTGACCTTCATTTTGACGGCATATACGGTAGTATGAACGCAGTTGGCAATGAACATATTCTGTATGGAGAGCTAACGCGCACAATCAGAACTCTCATGTTGATGTTTTGTTCATTTTATCTTAATTGTTTTTCACAATAATTTTCATAAACAACAGTATCCAGTACACATTTATAGTTTTCAGCACTGGTACAGCGATCAAGTTGATTCAGAAACCTTTGTTTAGCTCATTTTGAATTACATTATATCTATTATATGAAAATTTTTCAATATTGAATTTTGTGTCTTTCAACTTACCACTCAAAAATACCATGATAAAATGTTTTTCTCAACCTTAATTCTTTTTCATTTCTAACTGACAGCTATTTTGTTCAGTATAACTATAAATCTGCCCCCCTTCCCCACAACACAACACAACCCAATTTAAGTCTTTGTATTTTTGTATGGACTGGCTAAGTCCCATGTTAACTCCACTGATCTTACTTAAAAGTAAGCCGAAATGAAAATTAAAGCAGGTGTATTAATAGTATGAAGTTCAGATTGTTTGTGCTGTTTGATAGATAAGACCTGAGACAGATGGTGTAACTTATAGATTTGATAGATAAGTATACATGGGGGTCCTGTATCTACATGGTAGGTATATATATTTCATATGGGAAAAAAATGCTTGGCCATGAAATATTTCATTGAAGTACTATGTAATGTAACGTGTACAAAGTATATCTGCATTTTAAAATTTATAGAAATTGCAAGTTGAGAGATATATTTGAGTACTGCTCATAATTTTTGAGGCATTTTTTCCCTTCATTTTCGTTTTGTCCCAGTCAGCTCCGGTTCATCTTAAATGTGTTTTTGCTAAATTTGGTCAACAAACATTTTATATAAATAGTATTGACACGTGTGTTATTTCCTTAGATGAAGGGATGCCTTGGAATTTAAATAGTATGTATATCACATTAGCCAGGTCACTGGGGTATGTATATATGTATATGGTACATTTGTAGGTGTATGTATATATACATGAACTATAAACTTTTTACGAAATAGGAGATCGCTACTAATGTCACAGATGTTTGATCATAAGGAAGACATCCAATCAGAAATGAGACTGTTGTAATGTTCAGGAAAGAATCTTGACAAATTGAAAAAGGCCAGAAGTGTATACATCTTGTACTGCACGCAATATCATTGTTTATAAGTCTGTTTGAGAATATGCTTTCAATTTCAAATTTTATTAAAATATGTATAAAACATAGAAAATGTTTAGCTTTTCGGCAGATTTCAGCCTTTGATTTTACATGATGTCATTTATATGAAACTTTTAATTTTTCTCATTGACAGGAATAAGAAAAAAAATAAGATTTTTTGCCCTTAGGCTGTTTTTGCATGCAGGTTAGATGTAGTGTGACCATGCCATGGACATTTTGGTATTCAGGTACCTGTTGTTTAGATGTGTTCCTGTGTAGGGTGAGGAAGGGATGCTTTGAAGATTTACCTGTGTGTATCTACCTGTCCATTATCCATTAAGGACTTACCTGTTTGTAAACAGGTGTTGGATGTAAATATCCTTGGAGGTTGATTGGGCAATGATTTACTTGGTGATAAAATAGCCATCCAACACAGATGTCCTCAGGCTTTACATATGGGCTGGACAAAATGTCACACGGACAATAGAGCACTGATGAGTGACCACCAGACTGACCACAGGTTCTGGACAAGTCCACAGTGTTTTTACACTTACATGTTAACGTGTGTGGGAAACTTTAGCCAGTCAATTATTACCTATTACACAATGTGTGAGATATCCTGTGAGGGTATGCTTAAATATATATATGTCTAGTATGTATATAGACCTAATATGTGTGTAGGCCAGGGTTGTTAGATAGTTGTGAAGAAAATTTATTTGCTTAAATTCATATCCTGGATTTACAATTGAGATTTTTATACCAAATTTTCAAGGTAAGACAATTTCATCATGTTTCCCTTTCTAGGACTGAAATATATCACCTTTCTAATCTACAAATTCCACCAATATGTCACCTTTCTAATATTGGGACTGAAATATATCAAGTTTCTGGTACTGGCAAGGGACTGACATATGTCATGTTTCCCTTAAGCTTATAAACAGGGACTGTAATATATGTAATATATATCATGTTCCTAATACTGGCCTCGGACTATAATTATATATCATATAAAAAATATATAAATATATTTGTTTTTAATTCTGTGACTGAAATATAATTTATATAGAGCAAAAGAAATATGTAAGCTGTTAAAATCTTATTATCACTTCAAACCACCCATGTATAAACTATTGAAAATGCTAAGTACAGAAAATATTATGGAAATGTATAATGTTTCGGGGCATTGTGCATCACTTATGACAATAAAAAATCAACAAATAGATCTAGGATATATCTAATGTACCAGAAAGACATAAAAAAAAAAAAAAACATGGTCTAAAGATTTCAGAAATTAAATATGTATAAATACTGTCTACACATACTTAATGTAAGTATTTTTTAAATTATTATTTTGTCATAAAATTTACTTTGAATAAAAAATATAAATTAAGCATTTTGAAGATAAATATTTGTCTAAGAGACATATTGATTTGAAAAGAAAAAAAAACTTGAAACTTTTTAGTTATATAAAAATCATATAAATATACAATGTGAATGCTATCATATAAAAAGTTAGACTGGTTTCTACTTTAAATATGAAACAGAGCATGACTGTATTCATAGTGCATTTCTCAAAACCTAACTAAGCAATAATCACCATTACTGTATTATAAATTGTCATTAGTAACTTTCACCAGAGCATGCTATTGTACAAATTTAAGTAACGTCCTTTAGTTACCTGCATACATGTAACAATATCTTTAAAAATTTATCATACCCAAGTAATGAAGTCAGGCGTTGGTATACTGGAATCACTGTCTGGATGTCAACAGTAATTATACTCCTCCTTAAATAACAGGTGGACTTTGTTGAAACTTTACATGAATGTGCACCGGCATTTTAATTTAAGATTTCAACCCTTTTTGATGAAGTTATGCCCCTTTGTGCGAAATACTTGTCTGTACAACTCCTCCTTAGCTAACTGGTGGATTTCATTGAAACTTTGCATGAATGATCAGTATCTTATGTAGTTGCATGTGCACCGGCATTTTAATTTGGGATTTCGACCCTTTTTTTATGGAGTTATGCCCCTTTGTGAAAAATACTTGTCCATGCAACTCCTCAACTAACAGGGAAATTTCATTGAAATTTTGTGTAAATGATTGGTATCTTATGAAGCTGTACACTAGCATTTTAATTTAGGATTTCAACCCTTTGTGGTAGATTATGCCTCTTTGTGCAAAATACTTGTTGCTGATGGAAGACTTTATTGCTTTGCCTCAGTAAGCCTTTAGCTTACAGTTATGGTTTATAAAGGAGGGGTATTAAGACAACTAATAGTCTTTTCCCTGAAGTGTCAGCAAACAATTGCACTCCAGCTCAAGGTCGATGCCAGGACTATTGAGACTGTTCCAACTGTTAAAAACGTAGGGATATACATTGAAAGTTCAGTGAACATGGAGAAACAAGTAAACGCTATTGCCAAATCCTGTTATTACTAGATCAGGAATATCGGCTGTATTCGGCAGTTTATAACTGCAGATGCATGCAAGAATTAGTACATTCACTTGTTACCTCTCGGTTGGATTATGGTAACGCCCTGCTCTGTGGTATATCTGACAAACTAACTAGTCATCTGCAGAGGGTCCAGAACACTGCAGCAAGGATGGTTACTCATACTTGAAAGAGAGAACACATCACATCTGTGCTTTATTCATTACACTGGTTACCTGTACAATACTGGTGTACACATACAAGGCACTGAACAGCTCCTCAGTACCTACAGGAGCTTGTTACCCTGTATCAGCTGCACGATCACTGCAGTTGGAGTCAGATTCTTTGTTGTGTGTCCCAGAATCTCCTACTGTGACCTATGGAAACTGATGCTTTGGGAGGGTTTTGGCCACGTAGTGGAATAGCTTACCATCTGCTATTAGAAAGTCAAATACCCTGGCCCAGTTCAGGAGGGACATCAAAACTCACCTCTTCACGTCTGCATTTTAGAATCCTTGCAAAGACGTCATGTAAATACCACCCTTTTATTTGTTCAATTATATACACATTGCTTAAATGTATAAAAGTGATTGTACACCTTTTCACAATTATAATCATTACTATTACCGTAATAACTCGTGTAATTTGTGCACTGTTTTGGGAGCAATTTAATGTCCAAAGTTGGGGGGTGCGCAAAATACATAAGTGTAAGCAATTATAAGGGTTTTTTTTCATGAAATGATCGACGATTCTGGTAGACAGCCATCTTGGACACAAGTGATAATCTCTCTTGGTACACGGAACTCAAAGACAAACGACAATCGGCAAATTTATTTATAAATACCAATCATTGATAAAAGACACATAGATACATTATTTGTTGTTATCTGAGTTTATGTTTAAAGTATTATTAAAAGGTAACTGTTAACAAAGAAAATGTATCCAATTTCGATGCCAGAGAATCGCCGATCAATTTACGTTTCGACCTCTCGGCGCATTTTCCCCATACTATTACGAAAAAGTAGTTGTTCAATTAAGCTCCATTCCATGAATTATATGATGTAAGTTCTTAAAAATTTTTTTTACAAGTCGCCTTTGCTTTGAGCATGTGTTTTCTCGGCTCACTTTCATGTTGATCTCGCGTCTAACACTACATAAACACGTGACCAATAACCTTGTGAATTATTTCAATATGTATTAAAATGAAGCATCGTAAAAATAGTGTAGTCTGCTTTTATCTTTTCCTTTCAAGTAGATTTGAAGAGGATGTATTGCATGTCAATGCTTCTAGTATTAACATAATTTTTACAATCCATTATCGGTCAAATCAGTCTGTAGTTATGACAGTGCAGTAGGGCTTCACGCCACGTGTTGGTGAGTGAAAAAATAACAACAGTCTGTCAATCGCAACTGCAAATAAATTCATTTAAATTTCAGCAGCACTATTGTTAATCGGTAGTCACAGATAGAGTGTTAGCTAATTACTGCATTGTAATTTGTATTAACTGTGGTGTTGAGAAGTGTCAATAGCTTTTACTGGAGAATGGCGATCCTGCCTAGCCTATTGTCAGGGACCAGACAGACCCAGTGGTTATGCCCTCTGGTTAACTTAACTGTAAATGTCGCCAAACGAGCAGTCATGATCACAGATCTAATTATGTCTTTCATCAGGAGATATTATGAACTCACAATAAGCAATTAAGGAAATCCCACGGATCCCAAACGGTTTGTCTTTCATTTTAAAGAGATCGATTATCAGAGGATGAACATCGGTTTTTTTGGGTTTTTTTTTCAAATTTTTTTGTGTGCGCAAAATATTCAGGTAGAAGCTTCTTTTTCTAGATTTTCAGCCTCAAAAAGTACCTGCGCAAATTACATGGGTGCGCAAATTACACAGGTTTTTACGGTATTCATATTTTGTAAAATGCTTTAGAGTAATTTTACAAATTATATAGGGTGCCATATAAATGTTGTATATTAATATTATTTATTATTATTAGTTAGCCTTTAGCTTACAGTTCTAGTTTGTTCTATAAGAAAAGGGCAAAAAGGCACACATGGAAAATAATCCAGCAATTGGGTAATTGTTACCCGTTAACATTAAAAATTGTATCACTGAAATGGGGAATAAAGTGAAATAACAACATAAAAAGATCTTTTAAATGTTAGGAACAGAAAAGGGTGCCTTTCTTTCAGCACAACCTGATGATTACTAAAATGAGGCCCATTGTGCTAAAAAATTGACTAATTTAATTTAGATTTAATGAAATTGTTAATGTTAAGGAGTAACTGTTACCCAAATGCAGGATTATTGCCAATATACGGGATAGTGCCAAACTTGTTACTATGTACAAAATGAAATTAAAGAACTACGGTGGATTGCTTTATCATTTTGGTTGCAGTCAAACAGGAATGTTAAGTGTATATATGCATGACTACATGCATGTGCTGTGCTGTTGGATATAAAACTGTCTGTATAATACATAATGTACTTTACTTTGTAATCTGTTGCATAATGTCCATGTCTAGTCTACGTCTACCGACCATATGACCTTATATTATAGGTAGTGTAGTGCTTTAATTACATAAAATTGCCATGTGAAATATTTGTGGTGATTGCGACATCATTATATACGGTAAACCTCCAGTCAGTTCGAACAAAATTAAATAAATATTGTCAATCCTGTTTGAATTACAAGAAATTATAGCCGCTAAAATGAAGTGTAGTTCGAACTATCCAAGTCGACATCGGCTAAAATCACACAAACAGTCAAGTCGATGATACAGAACTATGAAGGCCTTATTATGAGATATATTTGCAAATCTTGAGATGAATTGGTATATATATATATTTCTTATATTTACTTACATATTAACAATCAGTTATTAAGTTCAATATTGTAAAGCAGAGGCAAGTATGTTGGTCACAAAAGCAGTAGATGTTTTCTCCAGGTCACCAGGTACTTATTGTAGGTTCATAGTCTGATTGGTGGTTTTTCTCTGGGATCTCCAGCTTTTTAATGTTCCAAAATTAAAGGCCCTATATTCACTTTAAAAAGTCACTGCAAAGATCTTGATATGTTAATAACTATGACTACTTTTGAATTCACTATAGTACAAATAATTATTAGGTTAAGGTAATTATGTAAATACAGCTTGAACTGATATAATTATAAATGATGTAAATGGTTTGGTATGTATAAGGCACTACAGGAATCTCTATATAAGTTGTGTTTACATGGTGTGCTGTACAGCAGACCTATAAGTGTAGACAAGTGATTATCTCTGGCCATTGTTGGATCTGATCGAGGTATATTATCTATAAATACCTTAGATCCACGACCACAGGTGAAAATTACACCCACAATACGCTTCACACCTGGTTAGTTTAAGTGATTTCACGCTAAGAATGAAACAAGTTTGTTACCCTAGATATAAAACCATACAAAAAAAAAGACGAGAAATTTCCCCCTACTCGACATGTGACCTGCTGAACCAGTGTTTTTGTTGCACTGCATGCTTTTATTTAACGCAAGGAAAGTTAAAGAAGTGTTTATAACTAATGACAGAATTGAACCCTTTCTTACATTCATACTTATTCCATAGCTATTGTGATGGTTTTTGTGATTTGACGTTATGGTGGCCAAGCTAACCTGTAGATTAAGATGAATGGGTGAATATACAAAGAAAAGAATTTAAACAGGAGTTGTGTGATTGATTCTTCAGGAATTTGTGGTTCAGTACAGGTGACAGGACAGACCTTGTAACCGAGACAAATCGTGATACATACTTCGACACCTGACGTGGATATAATCTCATGTTAATTGATCAGGAATTTGTCATTACTATAGGACTGATGCTAAATTTAGGACATATCAATTAAAAGCTTACAACGACCTCATGGGGTTGAAGTGAAAAGGATGGCTCCATTTACATCTTCAAAAGAAGAGGAACTGTGAACTGTACTTGTAATAGTGTGTTTAAGTGCATGGCTTCACTGTACATGTGTGTGTATATAAATAAGTACAAGATGGATAATGGATTTAATATTACAAGTTTTTCGATGGTAAGTGACATTTTCCCTCATTTAGCAAGATATTTAGAGAGGTTATAAAATGACAATGTGTATATCCTATCCCAAAACCACCCCACAGGACCCCCATATCAGCTGAGGGGGTCGTATATCCTACCCCAAATCCACCCCAAAGGACCCCCATATCAGCTGAGGGGGTCGTATATCCTACCCCAAATCCATCCCACAGGATCCCCATATCAGCTGAGGGGGTCGTATATCCTACCCCAAATCCACCCCACAAGACCCCCATATCAGCTGAGGGGGTCGTATATCCTACCCCAAATCCGCCCCACAAGACCCCCATATCAGCTGAGGGGGTCGACGTCATTGCCAGAAGAGGCCCTAGGGCTGCTGATACATGTTGAGGGTCGAATGGGTTTGATATATACAATAGTCATTTTCATACTTTTTCAACAGATACACTACAAGGTGTAAATATTTCACAAACCTCAAATGTTTAACGAGCAATTCAATTAGTTTTTTTTTAAATTTTGATAAATCGAATCCCAGAAGTTAAACAGATACTGTTATATGACAGTTAGATATAACATTGGTGGGTAGATATATACTGTGTGGTGTATGCTGGATTGGCACAGTGTATGGCATGTACAGGAATATGGATTGGTCTGAGATTTGACGTGTGCAAAGCTATAGTATTATTACACTTTTATGCATAATCACAGACAAGCTAATGACATTGAATTAACGTATTAAGTACACATTCCAATGTCATTAATATTTAAATAGCGAAAAATAGATGTACACAAATATATCTTGAAAGACGTAAAGGAATGTCTGTCAAATAAATCTATTTGCCGTAAAATCATCTCTCTTTTAGTTCTCAGGGGTTCTCTGCTTTATACATTAAATGTAAGCTTTCATGATAAATAACATATATACACATGTGATATTCAATGTTACCTGAAATATATTCATGTATGTAAGTGTAGGTTATTGGAATGTACAGATGTCTTATTGGAATACACACAATGGCTAGGACGACATGAAACAACACGACTGCATGACTCTATCGAATGGCGAGGTACATACAGAACCACTGGCTAGGTGTTATGTAATTATGATCACTGTTGTAATGTCAATATTGCCGATAGACAGAGGTCTTAAAATGAATGGTACTGGTAGCAATTTTTATCATATACTTTGATAGACCTTGCATTAATAATTTCGCTATTTCTTGGAAACATTACAACAGCTGGTGTTTATTTGTATCTGTTTTTTGCCTGAGGATGGTATATAGTTCTGTCAGGGAGTTTATTTTCACATAAGGAAATAGTAGATTATTGTATGCTAATTATAACTAATTGTATCACATCTGTATCTACTTTGTAGATTGGTAGGCTGTTTATGCTTATTAATTTGTCTGTGGGACTTAACGATGATCAGGTGATCAGCAAACGGTAATTCAAACTTCAGGAAACTGAATGTTTTTCTGGATACCCATGCAAAAAAATAAAAGATGGTTTGATGGATCAGTGGTGTTTATATATACACTAAACTAGTCCTGCATCACAAAAGGAGTGAAAATGTTAAGTAAGGACAAAAAACTATCAAAGAATAAGTAAATTCTTGACAGTGGGTCTGTAGTACTTTCTTGTCATCTTGCAATTGACTCTTCAGACAGGTTTACTCCTAAAAAATTATGATGTCTTAACTCTTCATTGTATGATGTCATGTATGGCTTTATGATATAATGTCTGCTATACATTCCTGCTATAGCGATGTCCGCTGTAGATTTTCACCATAGTGTTGCTTGCTATGAAAAGTTGCTACTAAAGCAATGTCCGCTGTAAGTTTTCGCCATAGTAATGCCTTATGCTATGATTTCATGATATAGCAATTCAATGTCTACAGCAGGTTTTTGTCATAGTGATGGCTGCTACAATAAGTTCCTACTTGGAGCAATTTATGTCCGCTGTAGGTGTTCGCCATATGCTATGATTTCTTGATATAGCAATGTCCGCTGTAGGTTTCGTCATAGTAATGCCTGCTATATGTTCCTGGAATAGCGTTGTCTGTGATATATTGAGCATGTATGATGATGAGCATTATAACAAGATTGGTACATGCTCTGACAGAAGCAGAAAGCTGTATGTCAGTATACTTAGTGAACCAAAGGCTTGCAGTCAACAAGCATGCTGTTCATGGCAATAAGCCACTAATTAAGCATGTAAGCTCTAATTGCTTATTAAGTAAATACTAACTACTAATTACCTACACTGACAGCTAGACTATATATAGCTAGCTACCCATATCTCAATTCCAGTACCAAAGATGCATTTTTCTGCTATATTTATTATAATTATCTCCCCGAAGTATGAAACTTTGAAACAGTCATGAGGGTGATCAAATTGTAGACAGCTCTAATTACCTCAGCCCACACTGACCGCTAACTGTGACCATCTACACTCAATGTATACATAGATCCATTAGCTTTATTTCCACTCCAGTTGATTTACCTATGTAGATGTACCTACAAGGTAATTACTATTTATAAATTATACAGACTGACTTGTAGACTTCATTTTCTATAATTAACTTTGGCATATAGATTACAACTGACCATGGCATCAGTTTAAATTACATACAGCTGACCTTGTACCAACAATGGTTTTATTATTTTCCAGCTGACTAGGTGAGAGGATGTAGTGGCTGGAGAGTGACCAGGTCTGACCAGTCCGACTGGTGTAACTGTGTAGTAGAACTGAGGGATACAGTCTCGTCCACATGACTATCACACCTTTCACGCTGTTATGTCACAGAGTTCTGATCAGGTAAGTCAGAAACTCCAGGTAAAAACATGGCTTTGATCACATGACTAATGTAAATTCTAAGGTGTTTTAAGTGAAAAGTGTTTTATTGTGTATGTACGGTCAAACCTGCTGAGACATTGCAACCACTTCCATTTTAAGAGAGACCACCTGTGTTAATTAGAGGCCAATTTTGATATTCTTCTTTGTAGTGGTTTAACTATGAATAGGAAGAGACCACCTCGTTAACAGTCGACCAGTATTGAGACACCACCATTTTTAAGAGTCTACCTGCATTAAAGGACTACCTTTGTTAAGATACCACCTGTATTAAGAGTCTACCTGCATTAAAAGACTACCTGTAGTTAGAGTCCAAGGATTTTCTCTTAATCATGTTTATGCACATCATTGATTTAACTTGGACTGTATAGTGCAAAACTAATAACATTCAGGACAACTTAAAGCTTGAACAAGGATGACTTACCGTAAAAACCCGTATAATTTGCGCACCTGTGTAATTTGCACAGGTACTTTTTGAGGCTGAAAATCTGTAAAAAAGCTTCTACTCGAATATT
>JAULCA010288134.1:0-12984 GCA_032360845.1 Crassadoma gigantea
AGTATAACTTATATCATTGTTTCGAGTATAAAATTATCCTTTCTCTGCTGGTTTCCGAATGAAAATCCGTGGTGTATAATGTGAGATATGGCCCAATATATACAAAAAATCCACAAATATTTCTTCACGCCTGAGTGCATTCCGCGTTTTGTACTCGCCCCTCTGGATTCTCCACTGGTTATTGTATACACCAGGCTATGTTAAAAGCGCGGATAGTATGTGATGAACTTCATGACAGCCAAAGCTCATAATGTGGTAGTGTCATACAATTACAGTAAAGTTATGCACTCCCGAGAAACTCGGGTACTGCCATTGCCACGCGAATGTAAACATTGTAACCGTATCCGTCTGTAAACCTCAGCTAATGACAGACAAAGTATCGAGGATATCGTAGACTCTTACAGCATGATGACACCAAACATGCGTTTTCTTTTAACAATAACCGAAATCAACATTACTTGAACGATGTCTTTAGTATGGCCACTGATGTCCCAAGTGATTGATCCCTGATTCATGTGCTGTATTTTTACCTGTACTGTTCCCGTTCGGCTGCTTGTTTATGGCGGAAGTTTTATATAACAACTTCCGGTGGCTTCACACTTTAAGGGCGCGTTCGGTTCGGTTTACTTCAAGTCATCACTTTTGTCCAATAACCGGTACATAACAAAATACCTTTATTTGTACTGTGTTAATTTGATATGTGTACTTTATGTTTCCTGATATTGATTCCCTTTATAATTATTAATTAATTTGGGCTTGTGCATTTGGTTCTGACGTTTTCAAACTGTTTGCAGTTACAGAAATTAAGATTATTTATACAAGCGTAGCTAGTGTTAAAATGTACTTTAAGCCATTAGTAGCAAGCATTTCTTTTTATTATTCCACCACTAACCACGCTTCAATCCCGATCACAATATGTATTTTGGTCGTGCGATGTAGAGCATATTTTAGGAATGAAAACAGTCGTTCATATTATACGACCTCATCACACTTATCCGGATTTTTCGTTTCTGAATCGAAGCATGTCTACTAGGTCCGGCATCTTCTGCGAAGAGGATTTCGATGCCTGATCAATGCAATCATCGGCGAAGGATTGGTTTGGTTTAGTATTGTTTAACGTCCTAACAACATATTTGGTCATTTAAGGACGGCTTACCCTGTGTGAAAGATGCAGTAGGGGCAACAAGTACACTTCTTACACCCTACCTGCAGGGAAACGACCGGAAGAGGGAACTATGACGATTTAAGGTGGCTATTTGTTGAAGCTTGTGGAGAGTTGGGATCTTGTTCTTCGATCTTTAGGGACGACTCAAGAACGATTTGACACTGATAGCAACAAACCCATTGGAGATGTGAGTTTGGCCTTATTCTGCGTGACTCCAAATGTGTCTGAGCACTGCTTCCGTTGCACTACCGTTGTTGCAGTGTTTGAATGTAATATAACTTGTCACTCGAACTTCGATCGCTGCACCATCTATAGTGGTTACTTTCCAGCCTCCTGGTCGAAAGCCATTGACTTGTGGCACTTTCTTCCTCCTGCCGTGTGACCAGGATAGGTCCTTTGTCATCTCAACTCCCATTCTACTTTGTTATCTAAAGCTACATGGTTTCCTTAATTGTAATAATCGTAGATAACCGGTTATCTTGAAAATGATAACTCGGATGTTACTTATATAATGGACATCCCCAAGAAATCAAGTACTTGCTAAAATGACTACATGTAGACAGTACAGTACACCTTATCAACTCATGAAGGTCAATGTTGCACGAGGTGGTTAAGGTTTTGTTAAAGAGCAATATCATCAGCCGGAGAAATCCGTAGGTTACTTCGGAAATACTAAGCGACCACGTGCACTCCCAAGGTACGCCTGATGGTACATATTACAAAAACAGGCTATCACCTGATTTTTCTTAACATTAATGAAACTGATTGTTTAATATATAAAGCAGATGATTAAAGATCCCATCAGAGCATCTGATATAAGGCTAACACCAACGAAAGCATTTATGGACGACATGACAGTACTTAGCAATCAAGACAGTGGCGGAGACATGATAGATCTTGCAACATATGGAATATGTCACGTCATAGGCGTGTACGGATTTCTAGTCGACTAAATATGAGAGTCTGCTTTTGAAGAAGGGAAAGATCAAAGATCAAAATTTCGAAATTGGAATCAATTCAAACAGTCTGGAAGGAGAATATGAAATGCTTAAATAGATTCCATGACAGATATGGCGATTTTAGTGTCAGTGTGATAATATGCAGAGAAATGGATGAACACAGTGGAAGGAGAGGTTATCAAGACGATTGATGACACGGATTTATCACGTCCGGCTGTTAATCCGGCTGATTTAAACCATGACGTATCATAGACAGTAGTTAAGTAGATAAAGCAGATGGTGAGAAGATATATACATAGGTGGATGGAAGTACTTAAGCATTTCAGCAGCACTGCATCCTCGATATCCAAGGGTTACGCTCACGTTCGTTCTCTACAGCCCTGGAATATGTCATAACAAAATGAAGGCTCGGTGTGCGCCACCTTGTTGATGAGACAAGAAAACTTGTTCGATCCTTTGATGTACATCAAAAGAATCTCGCGGTCACATAACGGTAAAAAATGACAGGCTTTGAAGTCGGGCGTCTCTTCTTTGTAATCTTTAAAGGACAGGTATCAGCCTAGCGATTGGTCAGTTTTGTTTTACCTGAGACCAATCAAACAGCTATCTTCGTTTCTTCAATTTTGCTATGACATATTCCACGGTTGTAGAGAGTGAAAGTGAGCGTAACCTCTGGATATCGAGGATGTCAGCACTTTGGCTATCATTGGAATCCTTGATAGAAGAACCAAAATTAGACTTGTGCTTCTACTTCAACGGAAATAGGGTTATAATACAGACTGAAAGGAAAACGGGCAACAGACATGACAAACACAGAGCCGTGAGATTTCAGCAGGACAGTGGCGCCAAGCAGACAAAGTTGGGAACAAAATATCAACTAATGTGGAATACGACAGAACAGGCTGAGACCTGACATTTTTTACCAAAGAAGGCATATCGTTATGAAATTGACAGTGCCATACAAAGAGTATATGAAAGGGAATGATACATTACAAGAAATTGGTGTACGACTGTCAGTGGAATAAATCTGATTTATATCAAAACAATTATGACACGAGTTCTTTCAAGTTATTTAAATCCGCAGGGGCTATAATGTGGGAGGCAACCGACGTGATCTGGCAGGTGACCAAACACATTTTCACGTCCGATCGGGAAATCGAATCCCGGCAGCACTGATGAAAGGCGAGTGCACTATCTACTGCGCCACCCGACCTTCTAGTAAAAAAATTGGCGAGTTTTACGTCTGCCAGTGGACATTACACGGGCTTCTCAATAATGTTTTTGTTGAGGGAAATGATAGTGATCGGCGTCTTGGGGATGAACAAGACTCAGCTGATGGAGCGTCAAAATGACAGCGGCGGTAGCGAACAGGACAGATGGCATCGCAGAGGCTATCATATGATCATCCATAAAACGGTAACAGGAGTTTTTAGAAGCTGTGCTAATTAGTTTCAATAACATAAGATCAGCGGTACATGGAAGGATATACACAACGTTTACGGGTTTGGGACTAAACAACCCAGTTGACGCAACTCCGGGAGTTGTGGTAGACATCATCGAAACAACTGAAGATGGATACCCACGGAATACATGTAACGGCACAGATTGACTTGCATCATAACAGGTAGATATATATTGCGTGAAGGTAAATCGTTTGCTCCTATTTCTCCAATATAGAGTGTTCTTCAGATTTTTTTTGTAAATAATATAAATGCAGTCATCTGCAGATATTCTAATTCCCTTCGGACTCCATGTCGGCGTGTGCCTTAGTCATTGGCGTCGTACACATGGCTCAAATCTATGGTGGCACTACATGTATGCCGCCATATTGTGCCGCCTTCCCTTGTCAGCGTTAATTATCATTTCTTGGTCCAAATTGAGAGATTGTGTTTTGGGCTAAGACATTACAACTTACAAATATGACACCTACATGGTTTGATTCAGTTGTTGTTAATACTTATCAAACACCAAACAAAATTCCCAGGCCCATACATTAGTCTATGAATATTTATACGTGTATGTAAGAAATGTATAAACATCTACTGTAATCGGGCACAAGTTATCAGTAACCCAATATAGAATTGATGATAACATGCTATGCATGAAAAGAGCAAAGATGTAAGTTTCCTTAATTCATAATTAAATCGCATCTGTGTAACGGTATATCTGAACGGATTATATTAATCACATGACTGAAAAATAAATCGCTGTCTCTACCTCTCGCGCTCGAGTTTTCCTGGTTTTCCTATTCTCGTCCTGGGACCCTTTTGAGAAAACCAAGAAGGAAGTGCCACTCCGTAGTGACTGCGCAGACGGCAATGGCGTAGTGAGAGTAATAAATTATATAGCTATACTTCATCTATATATAACAGTTGGATTTTTAATTGATTAAAACACAGGGGAAGTAAAATCTCATGCTTGTTGTTTTTCGCGCTCTTGTTTCCCCGGTCATCTTTTTCCTATTCGAAGCCTCTCCAGAATAAAAAATCAGCAAGGTGCATCTCACCACATGAGTTGCGAGTGACTGTAACGGGTTTTTCTCTCATAAAAAAATAATATTTTTGGGGAAAACAAAGAGTTGTGTTTCCCTACGACAAGAGCAATACATATATAATCTAACATGAAGCTAGAAAACGTAGCAGAATAGACCGAGATGAGACCTGGTGCATTGATAAGTGATAAGATCGTATCCAATGTAATCGTTTATGTTTCATATAACATAGCGACCTCAGAAAGATATACCTCCCGCTTGCGCTTACAAGGTTTCTGGAGCTGAACTGATTTTCTAAAGGGATATTACTCAATAAAAAATAGTAAGACCACGGTTCCTCTCTTCGTGACTGCCAAGTAACCAAAAACTCCAACAAACAATTAATGAGGAGTTGCACTTACAAGATTTATGGTGCAGGAGTTTGAAGTTTTAAGGGCTATATTTCCTGGAAAACGATTGTGTAGGAATACGTTGTACTTTCACTGTGCCAAATTACAAAACAATCCAGCTCACGGTTTCAGAAGAATTGCGCTTACAAGGACACGGACAGACGTACAGGGTGATTCCTATACAGCCTGAAACTTTGTTTGCGGGGTATAATAACGTGACTCTATCTTCATTTACATAAAAATAAGTGTCATAAGAGAGTTCATAACCGACGTTGTCCAATTTGACCCCTCTGACGTTTGCTGGATTCCACGAACAGTCATTGACAGTTTTTTTTAATGGAAACATCTGGAGGAACGCTTTTAATTTCGTTTTAAATATATATCTGAGAGCGTGCTATAATTTGAATACGGACTTTTTCTCAGTAATCGTGCTACATGTTAATGGTAAGTATCATCCGTCAATGACGTCATCAAACCGTCAATTAGTCCGGAACCACACCCTAATCAGATAATTTATCTCTCGAATTTGTCTACTCTTCTTCGCCAGGAACTGATGCTAAGGAGGTGATAAAGTCTGTAATTGGATCGTATAACATTTTTTCATCCAACTGATCATCTGTAAGTCGATTGTTGTTGCTAGTCCGTACTTTCTAAACATACACCGAGGACCGCCTAAACGGCGGGGGTTTTCCCCCCGTATCGCCGACAACATGGGTTACCGGGTTTGAGGAGTGTTTCAAATACAGGGAAATAACGAGGACTTTATATGACAATACAGCTGTTGTGGAATACAGAAGTTGAAATAAAAGTTTCCAATGTTTCAACAACTTAATTCCGATCTTACCATCGAAAAAAAACCCCACGTGATACGCGAATGAAAATATGTCTTATCAAGGACACACGTACGCATGTGATTGTGAAAATGGGCTTGATTGCTGTTTTAAGTCTATAAATAAAACAAATTCTTTGAAAAAGTCGGTGAATATCTTTCAAGAACAATAAACATATTTATACATAGTATATAAAATTTGCTTATGCATTGTACCTATCGGATAGGAAAAGACATTCGGCTATAAATTAGACATACTCATTTTTTTTTAAATCGCATTTTAATTTAATGTTACTTTGTAATGTTTACAATAGTCCTTTTGATAAAGTAATTATAAAAATCACCAGTCAGTGTAGCATTGTCTGTGTCTGGTCTGCCTCTCAATGTGAGACTAATGTGTAGATTCTCAAAGGAAGCACATACACATTTAGCATGTGAATTAGGAGATTTTTGTTGATAACAGACCTGCACCAGGCCGTATTGAGCTTTGGGATAAATAAGCTTTTAATGCATAAAAAAATCATCAAAATTATTTACGCGGTGACCAAGTGGTTTAGGATTGAGTCATGCTATCACTAGCCCTTCACTACTGGGTCGCGGGTTCGAGACCTACGTGGGTTCAATCGCCATGTACTGGTCGTAGGTTGGTCGTTTATCTCCGGGAACTCGGGCTTTCCTCCACCACTAAAACATGACACGACCTTAAATGACCAAATATGTTAATAAGACGTTAAACACAAACAAACCAAACCAAACTAAAATGATTTATATTCTTAAATAGTTCAAAAATTGACTTTTTTTATATCATTATCACATGACAATCATTTTAAATCCAAGGAATATGTATGTTGTATTTTTAATTTTAGCGCTGATAATTAAAACGTAAAATAAAGAAATCAGCAATTCTAAATGCGCCTGGACTCCTGTGAAGCTTAAGAGGTCTATTTGACTGATACATGGTAGATATCAAGCAAATGAGGTGTGTCTATGAGAAACAATACTTGACATGCTTTGCTAATGTGTTGTAATGCGTTCATTGGCAGGATTTGTAATGATACAGGCGCGCCAGACATTGGCGGCTCGGTACATGTGGTAAACGTTCCGGAAATAAGCGTCTTTTTGTTACCTTCTTGACTTCAATTTCATCACTTCAAGTGATATTGTGAAAATGTCTTAAATCGCAATAGGGGTTTAAATAGAAAAACTGTGCCAGCAAGTTCCGCCCAATGTAATTTTGGGATGGGTAATTACAGATGTCTTCTATATATATATAGGCGATCGACTTCCGGGGGAAGATTCCGGCTCACGATGCAATTCTTGTCCTTTCTAGTCTCAATTTTATAGACAATAACGCTTAAGTCATAAACGAGGTCTAAATATTTAGGATTTTTTTTTAAAAGGACGCCATACACGTAGGTATTCCGTTGTACTAGATAGACGGTAATTTACGGGGTCGTTATATTACTCTAATGTCACACACCGGAAGTCGTTAAAAGATGTTTGGTGATATTTTTGTTGAGACATTAACTTAATGCTGATAAAAATGCATTGTATTGTTTCGGTAACAGGAGTAATAGTGCTTATTTTCAGGAAACTCAATGTACATTTTTTTTGCATAAAGTAAACATATTATGTTCACACACACACATTTGAAATTAATACGTTCACCATATGAACAGTACTAAATATAGCAATAAACATTCAATATGTGCTATTCATGTAATAAATGAAAGTTACCGTAACACTCACGCCTTACCTTAAAATTACAGATGATCCTATACCGGTAGCTGATGTGGACGGATTTTACGAGACACTGTTTCGAGAAAAGAATGCACCGTTCCCAAGAAAACATAAGCCGGATAACGGCATATCCGGATTAGAAAATGGCTATACGTACCTTGCAACGGAAACAATGCATTAATAATGCACTTCCATTTGTTATTATGCGGTAAGCACTTCACAGGCGAAGCTATCAAAACTTCTATTCCAGATATTACGTGAACGCCTGTGATGCTCGTAAAGTTTTACATAAAATGCTAATAATTGATAATAGGACACCATGGTGAGAATGTACGATGTTATGTAGTAATTCGAGTGTACAATTGAAATATTTGGCTTAATTTCAATTTTCACTATGAAGAACGCTCAGTGCAACCCTGCACTTGAAGACCTGCTCCTCGTGTGAAAAGGAAGGCTAATTTTATTATGAAATCCCAGTGGGTTAATATTCTGGTAAGAAATACGATTAAATGCTAATGTGTTAAGACTGGTCATAAAATTTGGACTGTAAAATATTTCCTTAAAAATAATAAAGAACCTATAAAACCAGCGATATCTAGAGAAAGTGGGCACGTGCTGAGATGCATGCTCACTCGGACTCCTTCTCTAGAGAGATGTGTTATCTTATGTTATCTATGTGAACCAATCTGATGCTGAGAATGTCGTCAATCGAACACTCTGTGTCGGAGAGGGGCTACTCGGTACGGCGGAGACGAGAAGACCGTACGGTGGAGACGGGGAGACTGGAGTTTATACAGCGAACCGAGCACGCCCATCACTCACCCATCGCTCGCGATACACCTCATGTAAAGATATTATCACATACCGGTGTCACTGAAGAGTAACATCTCACAGACGAAGGTGGGGGTAAATTGGTGAGTACGTTTCATCTTCATCGTCATTGTCGTCATAATCATCACTAATCTTCTTTGTCCTATCCTCGTCGGCGTCCTCCTCTTTATCCTCCTCGTCGCCCACGCCAACATCATCGACTTTATGGTCGTCGTTGTCATCATCATCATTATCATCATCATCATCTTCATCATCATCTTCATCATCATCATCATCATCATCATCATCATCATCATCATCATCATCATCATCATCATCATCATCATCATCTTCATCATCATCTTCATCATCATCATCATCATCATCATCATCATCATCATCATCATCTGACCTTTGTTAATTTTCTTTTTGTTATAACATGCTTATTGCCCAAACAATTGTACAGATGATAGCCAGTAGTTCTATTAAATTATTAACGCAATATCCAATAAAAGTGCAAGTAATAGCAGAACAGATACAAAACACAAACAACATAAATTATATCAACAAAATCGTGTTTCTATTTATTATAAATCATATCAACAAAATCGTGTTTCTATTTATTATAAATCATTTCAAATCGTTCTACTGCCCATCGCAAAGTGGTGGTTCTGTATAGGTCTAAAGACATCTATGTTCGTGTCGGCCTAGACTTACTATAAGCAGAGACGTTATATATTACAAATTTATTATGATGACTTTTTTTGAAATTGATTAATGAATTAAAAAGAAGTTCGTGTTCTCCTGAAGCCAAAATCATTACCGATATGTAAACACTGTCATACATGTTCAATCTTTCGAGGTTTGGTGTTTTCAAAACTTAATTATTCAAGTTTACATTCAATGGAGCACTCCCAAACCGCATGGGGATCTTAGCAAGCTACGAGTTTAATATTATGTCGATTTTCGATGTTTTTTCATGGCATAATGATGTTTTGAACAGGACAGCCCGGGATTATTGAATACGGCGAACCGTATATGGCGCAGGTGAAGCGTAGCTCGCGGTGACTTCCGGTTACGCGTGACCAAGGGTAAGGTAAAGAGCAAGTTGCCAATCTCTGTAATATATACGTCTCTGCTTCAAACCCAAAGTTTTTTTATGAAGAAGTGTTTAACAACATTTTACTATTAGCGTATCTCCCCCTAGTTTAAGAAGACATCCAGGTGATCAAAATTATTAGAGTTATTTTTTTTCTCAAAATAACCAAATATCTATAAAATATTCTAATAAAGGGGTCCATTCTAGCGTCAGTCGATAAGTTTTCATGGTGTAAAACTCTGGCAATTTGCATATATTTCACCGATGTAAGTGAAAGAAACAATAGTTACAGTGTAGTTAATAAAATTTACATATATATACAATGCAGCTATTATTGTTTAAAGTAATAATAAAGCCCTTACTGTTGGGAAGACGCAAAAATCCGTCAATCAATCAATCAATCAATCAATCAACAAATCAATTGTTTTTGCACTTTCTGCATTAAACGTATATCTTTCATGCCATAAACCATGCAGGCAAAAATAATAAATTTAGTCCTACGAGATTTATGAACATGTTATCATATAATTTTGACATTATCCATTAGCTGGATGATAGAATAAGTCATTTCCGACGTGATTCAAGCGGTCCTAATCTTTTACTGAATGTCGAACCTTGACTCTTAGACTCATCATTTCGGAGGGAGTATGTGCGATTTTGTTTATGGTTCTAACAGAAAGGTAACCAAGCACACCTTCTCCGTGAAATTTATGATGCCCATTCCGTATACAAACATGAAGTGTTGACATTTCTTTTGAAATTGCTAGTGTTTAAATATTTTCATCACCGTGATATCGTTTATATTTTGATTTGATTTATTCGAGAAAGAGCTGTTGCATCTGGTTTCAGTATAGAAACTAATACTACCGCTGCGTATTAAAGCTTAGTATTCGGTATATGAATGACGTATGCAAGCATGTCTTTTTTTAGAATAGATTGTTTCTTCAACAATCAAGTAGTAAAACATTCTGTCACATTCGACTAACAACTAAAAAAAACTATTTTGAGACCTCCATGATACTATCATACCCAAAACGCGTAACATATGTAATTTGTATAATACACAAACGTCAGACTGATAATGTCTATAACATACAACATATATCACATGGGTGAACTCTGATATAAAACACATGCCACATAAGCGATTTCTGTAATACATAACACACGTCATATTAGTGATCTCTATAACACACAAAGCACCTCACATTAGAGATCTCTATAACACTTACAACATTCGTCATATTAGTGATCTCTCTAATGCACAACACGTTACGTTGATGATCTCTATAATATACAACACGTTACGTTGATGATTTCTATAATACACTGTAAACGTCACATTGAAGATCTCTTTATTACACAACACACGTCACATTGTTTATCTTTATAATACACAACAGACGTCACATTGGTATTCTCTATAATACACAACACACGTCACATTGGTATTCTCTATAATACACAACACACGTCACATTGGTAATCTCTATAATACACAACAGACGTCACATTGGTAATCTCTATAATATACAACACACGTCACATTGATTATCTCTATAATACACAACACACGTCACATGTGATCTCTATAATATACAACGAATGTCACTGGTGATCTCTATTATACACAACACACGTCACATTGATAATCTCTAACATACACAACACACGTCACTGGTGATCTCTATAATACACAAAAAACGTCACATTGATAATCTCTTTAATACGCAATACACGTCACATTGTTGATCTATATTATACACAATACACGTCACATTAGTAATCTCTTTAATACACAACACACGTCACATTGGTGATCTCTATAATACACAACACACGTCGAATTAATAATCTCTCAAATACAAAACACACTTCACTTGTGAACTTTTTAATACACAACACACGTCACATTGGTAATCTCTATAATACTCTTTAAACGTCACATTGATGATCTCTATAATACACATCTCACGTCACATTGATGATCTCTATAATACACACGTCACTTGTGATCTCTATAATACACATCACACGTCACATTGATAATCTCTATATTACACAACACATGTCACATTGGTGATCTCTATAATAAAAAATACACGTCACATGGGTGATCTCTATAATACAAAACACACGTTACATTGGTGATCTTTTTAATATACAACACACGTCACATTGATTATCTCTATAATACACAACACACGTCACTGGTGATCTCTATAATATACAACGAATGTCACTGGTGATCTCTATTATACACAACACACGTCACATTGATAATCTCTAACATACACAACACACTTCACTAATGATCTCTATAATACACAACAAACGTCACAATGATGATCTCTATAATCCAAAACACATCACATTGCTGAACTCTATAATATACAAAACACATCACATTAGTGATCTCTATAATACACAACACACGTCACATTGTTTATCTATATAATACACAATACACGTCACATTGATGAACTCTATAATATACAACACACGCCACATTGGTGATCTTTATAATACACAACAAACGTCACATTGGTGATCTCTATAATACACAACACACGTCTCTCGTTATCTTTATAATACACAACACACGTCACTGGTGATCTCTATAATACACAACAAACGTCACATTGATGATCTCTATAATTCACAATACACGTCACATTGATGATCTTTATAATACACAACACACGTCACATTATTGATCTCTATGATACACACCAAACGTCACATTGTAGATCTCTATCATACACAACACACGTCACATTGGTAATCTCTATAATTAACATCACACGTCACATTGGTAATCTCTATAATACACAACACACGTCACATTGATGGTCTATAAAATACACATCAAATGTCAAATTTATGATATCTTTAATACACAACACACGTCACATTGATAGTCTCTGTAATACACAACACACGTCAAATTAATGATATCTTTAATACACAACAGACGTCACATTGATAATCTCTAAAATACACAACACACGTTACATTTGTGATCTCTATAATACACAACACACGTCACATTGATGATCTCTATAATACACATCACACGTCACATTGAAGATCTCTATAATACACAACACACGTCACATTAATGATATCTTTAATACACAACACACGTCACATTGGTGATCTCTATAAAACACAACACACGTCACATTGATAATCTCTATAATACACATACGTCACTCGTGATCTCTATAATACACAACACACGTCACATTGGTAATCTATAAATTACACAACACACGTCACTGGTAATCTCTATAATACACAACAGACGTCACATTAGTGATCTCTACAATACACAACACACATCACATTGTTTATCTATATAATACACAACACACGTCACATTGATGATCTCTATAATACACAACACACGTCACATTTGTGATCTCTATAATACACTACACAAGTCACTGGTAATCTCTATAATACACAACACAAGTCACTCGTGATCTCTATAATACAC
>JAULCA010288800.1:7969-27294 GCA_032360845.1 Crassadoma gigantea
CTGTACCAAATAATATACCGCACCTTAGCATCTTATGATATTCAAGATTTTATATATGAAAAAGTTTAGATTTTGTCGTTACTATGTTTGGTTTATTTATCCCTTTTCATTATCTATAAAAAACATTTATTCTGCGTTGAAAAGCTGTTAATAAAATTATGAAATAGAGGATATCCAACAGTGTCTTCAATTTAATACAAGATATATATATAAGAGTGGCTGATATTTTGAGATCGTTCACGAGTGTCTGGAGTCGCTGACAACGTGTTTCATTTGACATAAGTTTTCATCGACCTAACAGTTAGAATTGCTAACCTGTATAATCTGCTGGTTTCCTTTAAATGAAAGTTAAATATAGAATAAAACGTTGTTTTTTCGAGAAAATAGTTTTCCTATGATAAGTAACATATTTGATTGTTCTGGCCAGTATAATGGGCTGATGTCCCACGGATTTTCTCGTTGTTAAGCTAACCAGGCTTTAACCATATGGATCACTTGTAAGTTTTCTCGTGATATCAGTGTTGTGATTGGTCAAATCATCAAAGGTGATATTTTTCACTAGTAAATATAACTTTTTATAAAATTAAACAGATTTAAATACTCGGTATAAACCGTATGAAAAATAGGTAAAAAGTGGTTGTTATTAACATAAACAACTATCTTTCCGGTGTATTATGCATATAATTCGGAGACATTATTGGTTGTTCATTTATTTCTTAAATAAGTACCCCTGATTGATTTTAAATGGCCGTATGCTGCAGTGAACTATTTAATGTGTTGGCGTTCTGGATCGACGATTTTCAAATGGTGCTACCTTTTTTCTGTATTTCTAGTGATTACTAGCCTGGTGATATCAATTTATTTTACCGTTACAGGTCCCGAACACGTGACTTTGTTTACGACTTCTTGCTCTGGTTCGTGATGTCTTTCCGTTAGTTCTGGCGTCTCATTGGTTCCTCCTTTCACTTAACCATCCGATTTGCATTTAGTTCTGAGCTCGTCAGTATGTGATGATGCTGAGGCATCTTCCTTTGTTTTTATTTAACATCGCATGCACCATGTGGATTTGACGCTATGCATCCAAAACACGTTTAGACAGGAAAAAACACAAAATAATAAGCATTGGCGATTTGATTCTAAACCATGGACTAAATCTACAGATATCTGGTCTCTAAGTCAGATTGAACAAACGACATGTCCTGACAATTGCTGTTTTCGTCATAGTGACAATGAACCCAGATAACCGAACCTCCAACACAGTCCCTGCCCAGTCTGTGCCAATACACGTTAAAGTGATTAAAACAGGTTGTTTTTTTGCTACATGGGATGTTTGTACTTTAACTAGACAGCATTGTATCTAGTTCAAGGGGTTTGTTGCTTTCAACGGCACTGTTACTTAGAAACGGCCATCAATTTCATTGGTCCTAAAATCGATCAGAAAACAACTATTCTTCGCCTGATTATACGTTACCCGTAACAATACAGGAAACGTATTACTTCTAAACAATTGAAAAGCAATCTTATGGAAATCAGCTTTCAGATTTGCTGTCACTGAGACGTCAAGCTGACAAATATTTTCCCGGGTTCCTGGTTCATTAGGGAGCTTGATGCCATTATAATCAGAATACTGTTCTTCAAGGTACATGTATTGTTATCTTTAAGAGGACCATATGAACTGTTCCGTCTAATTACTTTCGGAAATGTTTAAATTAAGAACTGAAATCAATGCTTAGTGTTTTAGACGATCACCTGAAAACCGATTATACAATAAAGGTTCCAGAAATGAAAATTGCATTATTGAATGGCATTTTGAAAATCTGTTAAATCTCTAGTGATTGAAATGAAGTTGGTCAGGCTGGAACAGTCCTGATTTGCCTCATAAAATGTAATATTCGCACCACAGCGAAATCTAGTTTTATATCATGGTTAAATTAGTACAGTACAGTTTCGTTTAATGACATATCACTATCAGGACAATGCCTTGACGTCATTAATTTAGGTAAAACCAACATGGCGGAGACTTCTTTCGATCAAGTTGAAGTTTATAAATAGTGATTTATGTAAGATAATTTGTAGCGCTGGTAATACACAGAATGTCATCTTCATTCCCCTGTCCGTGTCATTGTCACTACCAGGACAATGCCATGATATCCTGAATTTTTGGTAAAACAAACATGGCGGAGACTTCTTTTGATGTTGTTTAAATTTTGTTAATAGTGAAATAAAATTGTATAGGATTGATAATTTGTAACGCCGGTAATAAACAGAATATCATATTTGTTCCCCTGTCCAAGTCATATTATGTGATAATTACGAGATTCTCTCTAAGCTCGTTCAATGATATCATCGGAGTTCGTCTGTGATCACCTATTTCATATTTATTGCTGTTTTTGTTATTGTTCAAAGTTAACGAGGCGTCACGTTGTTTGTTTTCGGGACAATGTGCGACACAATTTCGTCCATCAAATCAACTGTGTTGTCTCTAGAAACAGAGGATTGGTCTAACACGGAGGCGCTATTATTGTCTGTATGTATCAGCATACTCGCTTTGGGACACAGTATACGAACATAAAGCATTGTTAGTTTGACAAATGTCAAAACAAATAAAATAAACTACACGAAATTTGTCTATGTTTCAAAAAACCTGTATTATTTACCATATTTTTATCTTCAATATAGGTAATAATAATTCTCAATGAAATATTTGTAATTTAATTGCATATTTTAAAAGAGATTATTATGTTTCACTTTTCAAGGATTACAGGCTAAGCTGTTGGTTCTTTTGACACAGCAGCAAATATATGCCTAATACTAGTAATACTGTGTCGTGGCGTCAACCTGTGGACTGAATGACTCATCAATAACATATCAGTGGTAAAGCAACTCCCTCTTGTATCCTGTGTTGTGCTATCATGATGCGGCCGTATCATTATTGGGTTTTAATTTCTCCATGTGCTGCCATTATCAACTCTCAATCCTCGTCGATATGTGACAGACGGATGGAACATTTACGGCAAAATATACACAGATACACAACACTCGGACAATATTAGCAGATTAAAATGTCATACATACGAATTTCATTGTTACTTTTTATTTGCAGATGATAAAGCTATGGGAAACAGCAATATATTGCAAGTTTAATTATTTTATTGGTTATCATTTTTAGCAGATTTGGATCAAAGAAAGATAATGCTGATGTCATGGCTTAAGATATTGTCTTATTTTTAGCGGGTGTCAAACAAATAGGGAATATATTGGAAATGTTTTTGCTTCTGTGATTTTTACTATTTGAGCGGATGTAAAAATAGTATGCTTTAAGGTATCGCAGCACCTTTTTACTGATCATCATATTTCGGCAGATAAATTACAGTTTTGAAGCTGACTGATATAACATTTTTAACAAGTCTAACTAGTCTAACTAAATAACAAAATGGAAGCGGAGTATGATACGCATTCGATTAAGTTTTCATATTTTAGGAGCACATTGAAAATATTGGTATATGATAGTTTTACCGCTGTCTTGATTGGCACAGTTATCTCATTTGATTGGAAGCATGGTACATTAAATACACACTTAACACTTGATTGATATGAAATTATTCTACACACCTTTTGAAATTCAATTTATAAATTGAGGGGTTTGACGCACCTTTCACCCTGGTTCAACAGTAGCTAAGACCTGTTGCGATCGCCTTTTGTCCGGCGTCGAAATCATTCAAACTTGTTTATATTTAAAAGTAAAGGATTATGGTTGGATTGTATGCACATATTGACCATGGCTGACCCAAAGGGGCTGATGGGCAGGGCCAAAAAGGGTAAATTGATTTGAATTTCAAAATTCTTCTTTTCTACATCCAGATAACTGTTCATGGATGGAAGGGGCAGGTACTTTACCAAAATTGTGAATTTCAACACCCAAGTGTCTCAAAATTTCCTATTAGGAGGGGTAAAGTTTACTACATGCTATTTAGGGAAATGACATTTTGGAGCAAAATTTGTTTAATTTCCATTGGAAATCATTCAAACTTGGTTATAATTAGAAGTAAAGGATGATGGTTTGATGGTGTGTATATATTGACCCTGGCTGACCCCCAGGGAGCTGATGGGCTGGGCCAAAATGTGCATGGTGCAATGTTATTCTTTTTAAGCATGCTGTCTCGATTACCAAGTTTTATATCTATTGTAATTTCACATTGATATGACGTCATGAAATTTTAAATGGCGACGTCGACAAAATACAATTCAATATAGGCTCTGAAGTCTGTGTATTTTGCTATAATTGACATGTTGATATAGCACTTGGTGAAGGATCGTATCTTAGCATAATTTCGAAGATACAATAAGTTTTGTATTCGCTTGATTTTAGCTTGTTACGTAGGGAACAATGAGTTCCTCTTTGAGTCATATATGAAAATATATCTATTCATAGAGTATGTAAATAGTCTCGAGTAGGTATCCAATAGTATATACCATGCTGAGGCTTGTTTCCGGGTGTTGTAAATCGCTTTTTATAACTCCCGTGTGTACGCGTGGTTGTAATAGCACCACCAAGGTGGACCTGTAAGACAATAAACAAAACGCCGCTAGATAGACAGTAGTATCACAGTCATTGTCTTGATACATAGCTAATTAGTTATATAAATCAGGTCTAATTGTGTTTACAATATGGATATTTTCTCAATTAAGACGCATGTTCTATATGTACCATTAATAATAAATACATAATGGTGGTCTGTGTAATAGGATGCTGCAAGTAATTGATCATGTTTGTGTTATATAACTGAGCAGAAACATTATTTTGATAATATGAAATTATGCACATGCGTAACAAAGACTTAAATGTCCATAATTCCAGCGATTACCCTCATATACGTTGTTGCACTGCTGGAATATGACAAGATGAAATTGAAAGCTCTTTTGGCACTACCTTACAGGTGATACTATAAGACAAGTTCAATCCTTTTGTCTGCATCAAAACAATAGCACTGCGGCGTAACGTTGACATTCCCTGGCTAAGAAGTCGGGAAAGGCGTCTCTATTATCTTCAAAGGACGGGTATTAGCCTCGAGGTTGGTCTGCAAGTTCCTTTTACCTTAAACCTGTCAAATGGCTAGCCTCGCGCCTTCGACTGTACCATGACATGACCAGGGGTCCAGATAATCTAAGTGAGCGTAATCTCTGGAGTATCGAGGATGACGTGTCGGTTATATTTGTGTAATATTTGCATTACTCTTCGTTGTGTTGGTAAAGAAACAGATCGGAATAATTTTATTGCTTACAAAGTCGTTAAATATAACCTGTACTTTCAAAGGTAACTATCAAAACTCGTTACAAATGGGAAATAATTTATGATTATATGATTTATAACTAAATAATCATTATATGTTTTATGTCAAATTTTTGTTTTGAATACGCAACCATTCAACCTGCCTTATGTTACCCTTGGTCTTCTGTATTTTCAGCTCCTTGGGTTTGCTCTGGTAGCTGCAGGGTTTGCCGTGAAGGTAAAAGGAGATCTCATTAATGGACCGTTAGCGGAATTACTCAGAGAATTGAACACACAGCAAGATGGCGCCACCATCGCTGACATGCTGGTCACTTTGTCAAATCTCTTCATCGCGATTGGTCTTGCCGGATTGGTGGTCTCGCTGATTGGCTGTTCTGGCGCCGGATGTAGTTGGAGAAGTTGCCTTATAGCAGTAATGTTTATTTTGCTTTTATTTCTCTGCAATGTATAATCCATTTTATAATCATGATAACATTAAAATCAGGTACGTTTGAGGGACTGCTCAGCCTTGCAGAGACACATGTTCGTAATATTCAACACCTATGTGTATATTGTATGTCCCTTAGATAAACTAATTGGCAGTTTCTCTTTACATCATGAGATATGCCATCTGATTATGAAATACTCTTTGCATTAGAATGATTCAAAGTCTACACATGGATATGACGTTAAGGAATATCCACCGTCATATTGACGACATATTTCTCTGTCATTTCTAGTTAGATATGGATGTCCATCATTGTGTCGTTAACAGTTACTAAGGATACCTAAAAATACGAGTTTGGGTATATCAAACGCCATATTGACGCCATATTTCTCTGCCATTTCCAGCTAGATATGAACGGCCATCATTGCGTCGAGGCTGGTAATCACGTACCGTACAGTATGCCTAACAGACCATCCCTGTTTTAAATATCTGTCTCTTTATAAGCTTTCACTTTGTCACCCCCACTAAAGCATTTTATTTTATACGCATAATCTATTGATAGACCATCTCCCATAGGACACACATTCGTAGCCCTTGACAGTCTCGTAGGGTCGAGTTGACTGTATTTATAGGTCGAATTAGCTGTTTTCTTTGAATGCTTAAAAGATTTCAAGACAAGACGCAAATCAGGTAAACATAGTTTACCATTGTATCGAGAAGGGAAGCTATTTCTCAAAGAACGTTTGATCTTTTTCGCTTGCATCTATACCATTTAATCTCTGATTGGGAATGAAAGCCTTAAATTAGATGGCACAATGAATTTACACGGTCCTAAAGCATTACTTTGTTTAAATACTGATAGCAGCTGGTAACATTGGTAACATTGTGTGCTTCATTAGCTTCTGTAAAGCACTGAGAAAGCCAATATCGTAGTAATGGGTGAACATTGTCTCAGCTAACTTTGTATGGTAGCAAACATTGGCGGTAGAATGTAGCTGATACATTTCGCAGGTTGCTTTAACTCATTCACCCATAAAGGCACATTTGAACTCATCCTTATCAAAGGTTTGAACAATTCATTATGAAAATTCAGGGGTCGATGAGTTACAGCGTTCGTCTGCTGACCAAAAGGGATAAGCACTTTATCCTGATGGTTATAAGGTGGAAAACAACAGAAGGCGATATCAATTATGTGTATACCATATATAGCACAAGGATAACATATTGTTCTCAAAACTTTCATGCGACGAATTGCATTTCATAAACTTTCACAAAATTATACATTAAAAAATATCAGGTAAGTATGGGGAACGTATCATAAAATGCATGAGTGTTAGGCTATATAAAATGATAGAATGTCATTTGCTCCCATTGGGAGTTTCTACTTGAGGTTGATAACGGTTAAGGTAACCCAGTGCTCATTGAATTCCCTATTCCTTCTGAGCATTACGTCACGAATGACTGAACCAGTACAATTCAATCACTTGACGTTCAATTACAGCGTACATATTCCACTTGGGGAATAATATAGTAATTATAGTGGCCCTCTAACCTTACCATTGTACATCAAATCAAGTTACACAAAGTAGATTAGGCTTATCTCTTGATACTTATCTAAATCTGGTCTGCAGTATACGAGGAAGATAAGACATATGGGAGTGCTGTTGTCCATCAACTTCCTTTCCGGTTTCGGTAGATTTAAGGTCTTAACTCAAATTATCATTATTTCAGTGATACCCTGATTAGTTCTGTCTACGACCACGGCTACATTCGAGTAAACGGTCAAACCGGCGGACCACAGTTGTTCGTTTATGAAATAAGTTCGGACCTAGTAATATTATGCTGCTTTCAGGCGAGCCTTAACAAAGCCTTGCAAGGCCTGCATAAACATTTGCAGGTCCGCAAGGATTTATATCCGAAACTGTTACGTTTATAAACGTCAAACCGGTTGTTCCGCTAAAACGAACAGGCCCCATCTCATGTACAAACTAACAACCCCACTCGAACAAACGTTTTGTTTGGTTTCATTTTGTTTAAAGTCCTATTAACAGCTAAGGTCATTTAAGGACGGCCTCCCCTGTATGCAAGATGCATGCGTGCAGTGTATGCGTGTGTATTTTGGGAGGCTGCGATATGTTCGTGTTTGTCTCCTTGTGATAGCGCAGAACTGATGCCGACTTTATAGTGCTAACTCACTGAAACATACTGCCGAAGACATCCAGCAGGACGCCCCACCCGGTCACATTATACTGACAACGGGTTAACCAGTCGTCCCACTCCTAATTTGCTGAGCGTTAAGTAGGAGTAAAAACTACCATTTTTACAGACTTTGGTATGTCTCGGCCAGGGGACAAAACCCAAAGCCTTCCTCACAGGGGCGAACGCTCAACAAATGGCCAAGAGTGAGGCATTTTCAAAGGAGACATTAGGAAGAAGAAAGTTATTTAGAAAGAAGGAAAAAGATAAAATCCCATACTTAGTCGCCTCTTACGATGGGGGCAGCAGGTACAATTTTACGCCCTACCTGCAGGACTAAACGTACTTCCTTGGCAGATATTCTCAGGATTATTGCACTACTCTTTGGAAGAATCTCATTCATATCACTTACTCATTGATAACTATTAAATCAACCAAAACATTTTGAAAGTCATTTAAATAACATTTTCCTGAAAACATAAACACGTTTTATGTTTCAGCAGCACAGACATTTTTTCTCTGTCTGCCTTCAGAATTCATTATTGTAATTCTGGTTAAAAAAGTCCGGATTTCTTGGAATAAAAAATAATTATGCGTAAGAAAATTCATTTATTGACAATCTGAATACAAATTTTAAATGCATACTATACTTTCAATGTAACATGGTAAAGATTAAATTGGTCTTCTCGTTTCTCGTTCAAATATCTCGTTTCTGGTGTCTTGTTTCGGGGCCGCGTTGGCCAAGTGGTTAAGGCGTCTGATCTTCTTCTACCACTAGCCCTTCACCACTGGGTCGCGGGTTCGAGGCCTACGTGGGGCAGTCGCCTGGTACTGGCCGTTGGTCGGTGGTTTTTCTCCGGGAACTCCGGCCTTCCTCCACCACAAAACTTGGCACGTCCTTAAATGACCATAGCTGAAAATAGAACGTAAACTGAAATAAACCAAACTAAACTAAATCCCGTTTCCAATTGTAAAGTTGTTTTGCAATCCTTTTTATGCTGTTTCATTATGTGGCAACTCAGCTTATTGTGTATTCGTTTTGCTTCTATTTATTGAAAGACATTTCCTGTTACCTGATGGGAAGGACATCATTACTTAACGTACGAAATAACATCTCTTGCATTGTCCCGGTACATACTATACGAAGTGATTTATCAGAAAATTTCTGATGTAAAAAGTCAATATTTCTTAAGCTTTTATGAAAACACTTGACAATTCAGGAATTTAAACCATTAGTCCATTATGATATATCAATCGGAAAACTATTTATTCTAAGATAGGAGATTGAAAACCATTATCTGCTTGTAATGAACACTTAACTATTTAAACATCTGTTAGACTAGCTTAATAAACACTCCTGTTTGTTATCGCAAATAGTAGGCTTCGTTATCACAAACACTTTGAAAGTCTGCGTAACGTGTGTTCTCGTTAATATGAGCCAGACGATATCAATTAGTTTTCTATTTATTAAGCTGACAGAGTCAGTTGCTTTATCAACTTATAATTAGTACTGTTATCACAAACAGTTTATTTATCATCACAAATATTTTAAGGCTTTGTGTGCCAAAACAATTTCCATTGACGTCAGACAGACACTGTACGAGACGTACCAGTCCATCCATACAATCGCAGGTTGTATTGTTCATATTACGTGAGAATTTCTTTTCAACAGTGTTGTTTTTGTCATTTTATTAAAACGTTGTCCTGTGAAACAATCGGGTTTACACTGATTGTATTTTGCATAACGTTGTCAACGCCAGGTATATATACATTACAACGGTTCGTTAGGGGAAAAAAGTATATTGATATTGTTCATTACTGATATCCATGTACAATAACAGTTTAAGGTACAATTACCGTTAATTTGTTCCAAAAATGTTTGTACTGCCATTGTCCAGTTAACGACTTTCTGTGCTTTAGACTCAAAAGCATATTATTTTTTCTATTTCCTAACCCGGTGTTTCTTTCAGTAATTGCGATAATATTTTATCTACCTTATATACAAATGGATTAATTGTTGGTAGGAATGAACCACTCAATATTACGTATTTTTCCTATGACCTTAGAAGATACTCGTATAATTACAGTAGATACAATCAGAGTGATGAATATAAGTTGTAAGACTTTATTTCACAATTGTTGTAAAATATATAAAGCATATATTTATATAGCAATTTAAAAATAGCTCTAAACAAAAACAACAAACTAAATCTGCATCCAAGCACCTTGCATCAGACCTATTCGGCACGTGGTAGATACCGCGATAGATGAGCCAAACTTCTCAATTTGTACTAACATGAGAAACACTTAATCACACAGTGTTAATACTATCACTGGTGGGATTTGTTCGTTTTACACGAACATACGAAAAGTGTGGCTATTTTTGAAGTCAGTTCTATTTCAAGATACGAATCTCTCCCTTTGTTTTCCCAAGTGTATGCTTTGTACAATTACACTAGATTACCCCGGAAGTAATTCCATGGAGGGAGGCCATTACATTCTAAGAATGAGTGATACTACTGCTGAAGTACACCTATCATCTAGTGAGTAACATTCACAAAGGCATGTACAACAGTGGTACATAATTGCCAGGTCAATTAAAATAATAACAAGCGTGAGGTTTACAAATGATGTTTGCATGATCTTTAACCTAAGGTCTGAATGCTGGCCACATCATATTGTAATAACCAAAACTAAAAACACCCAATGAGAAATCAATATAATTTATTAGTAGAATTGATTAATTAATTTATTAATTATTAATCTGAATGACGAGATCTTGGACCTTGTTAAAGCCTTGTTAGCTAGCGAAAACTTAATTGAATAATATCACATAATACATTGGTAAATGTTATATATTCATAGCTTAAACTACACAAAAATGAAATAACATATTAACATTGGAATATTATTACCCAAATACAAAATATTTAACTGTAGAACAAATGTATTATTCACAAAATTTAGTTAACAACTTGATTGGCAAATAATACCTTGAAACCTTGTGCAGAATACATGTAGTTATATAAATAGCAAAGGGTAAGTGCAATAAGCTAGGACGATGATTCTTAAGCAAAAATATATGGTACTGCCAAAATAGTATTTGGATTAATTACACATAAAAACTTCAACGAGAACTGTCTTTATGCAAAAGATTAAGTACGAACTGGAATAGATGGACCATTGTGGTCGCGCGTTTTTCTCAACTTGGTAACGCGTCTTTCAACGTTGGGGAGCAAGTTGTGTTAATTTATTTATGTTACTTTGCACGCATCTTATTTTCGGAAGAGTTCAGGATTCATGAACTAGGAATTAAGCCCATGGTTAATGTAGCCAAAAGTACACTAGAACGCCTGCATAAATAAGTATATTGTGATGATTAACTATTCGAAAAAGTAGCGTATATGAAAAATGAACTTTAACTTGAAATGCAATACTGCATTAATGGTCATTTAGACATTACAAAACCATTCGAAAGTCCACACACAAGAATTATCATAATTTAAAAAGTGTTATGAAAATTCCATAAAGAGTGCAGAAACATTACTTTTTACCAGGATAAAAAATCAAGGTGTCAAGGATTATTAAAAGTTAATCATCGCTATCGAAATTCTTTTAAGAGTGCAGAAATATAGCCTTTTATACAAATGTTACCAGGAATAGAAAAAAGAGTATCAAGGAATAGCATAATTTAATTATTGGTACCAAAAATCCCTTAGGAACGCAGAAACAAATTACTATATATAACTAGGATTAAAGTAAAGGTAGCATTAAACAACATAAACATTCCCACAACATGTAAGCTCATAAAAAGACCGATGTCACGGAAAACACCGCCTAAAAGAAAGAAAGATAAGAAAGAAGAAAAAATGAGAAACCAAGTCTATTAATTGGGTCAGAAGATCAGTTTCGGTGTCCGCAGAGTCAACTTAATGGCACACGTAGACAAATTGTCCCTTTTGTATAGCCTCTTGGGCATATTGTGGGATGCAGCAGGTATGCTCTTTTCCCAAACATGCAGAGAAGTACAAATGTTCTTTGCTAGTTGCAAAGGCCCCATAATCATAGATAGTTATTTGGCAACCGCTTTGAGACGACCTAGGAACTAGGTTGTGATAAAGCGGTATATAAGAACCTTGAAATATCAGTATAATAATACATATTATTCTGAACACGTTATAACCGTTCAGAATAATAAATTGTTCTGCATCAATTATATTTTCTAAGCAGATTTAACTGTTTCGTCCTTCGCCATATCTTAATATGCAATAACCTATGAATAAGGCCTGGGATGATAAAGTATACTGCAGTAGATACATTGTTACAAGACGCTTGAACGAATTAAACAATACCTTTACGCTCGATTAAAAGGTCACGTACGTAAGTGTGTATTTGTGGTTAAACTAACAACAATATACATCGATTTTCTTTAGGAATGTACGTTTGATGTCTGCATGACACAAATGCAATTTCTAAAGATCGATGTTGCCTATATACCTAAGCTACAAGATTTATAATTATAACTTTGAATTATTCATATACATCATTTGCACTTAAAGGTTGTGCATTATCTAGAAATAATTTTTTCATCCAATATATGTGTATTTAACACTTAACCTAAGTATATCTAAGTACAATGCTTACCACATAGATGTAGTGCACTGTTGATATACGGGAAGTTAATACAATGTGAGCTTGGACATATTTACTATGTATATCTTACATAACATATTGTACATGATTTATGTTAGAACGATCTCCCTTACATACCGTACATTTCAATGCTGTAATAATATATGCTTTATAAATTTAAGGCTTACATTCTAATTTAACTTAGGAGTGAATGGAAGTCCAACTTACCACTGATTCATTTGAAACATATTTTATTAGTGAAACTCTTGAAAATATAATAATCAATTTTCCATATTGTTTGGAAATTATCTACATAAAATAACTGCTAAATGTTTTGTTTGGGCAAATGAAACCGTCCTCTAATGCCAAGATTTGTCTATCAGGATTTAGGCATTATATCGAGGGATAAGCAAAGAAGATATGTCAAGAAAAATATTTATACATTGTGTCGAGGCTTTTGTAAGTCGAGATTCAAATCCAAATAACGTGACATATACCCTTAACACAGTAGAAAGTACACGATAGATTGGTCGATATACTGAAGAGTACTTAGCTACTGTAGGTGCATCTTATAACGTTTGGTTGGTAAAGGATTCAACGTCCTCGTATTAGCTAAGTTCAAATGAAGACTGCCGCTGAGTGAGATTAGCCAAAAAGAATGAGTAGGAAAGTGCATAAAGAAACTATCAAAACATACAAAGTATCATAATTAGGGCAGTACAGCTGAACGAAAAACAAACAAAAACAAAAACATAAGTCTGCAGAGGCTCCCAAATCAGTCGCCTATTTCAGTACCATGTCATTGTAAACAACAACCCTTCTCTTGTCCCAAGCCTGTAGGGGTTTTAGAAAAACTCGTGTTCCTCGGCAGTTATGCTTCTGCAGTCGTTTCAGAGTTCAGCTGTTGCAGTGTAAGGAAGAATTATCGAAGACAAAGCATATCACGGGACCAAGGGAAGGCACATTGGGCATACCTTTCTGATCACAGTCTTTATCACTTATACTGGGACCTCGTAAACTTCCGTTCCAAATATTCAGGAGAAGAAATTTAAAAAAAAAAGAAGATTTCGTACTAAGCATTCCCTCCTGTAACGACATTCATGGACAATCTAGATTGTGTCGCTTAATCATTGAGATAATAACTTGGGTCCACTATAAACATAGAACATGGTATATATGTAAGTGCGAGGACAGAAGCCTGAATATATCTTTGAAGGCGGTATACTTTTATGGTGGGGTTTTCAGTCCTAATGAGGTTTGCCCTAGCCTTAATGACGACAGTTATTCATAATGAACCAGTGATCCTCTCATTCTAAATAATCATATAATTTAAAGGTTTTACCTCCCCATCTGTTTAAACAATAGATTTTGATTCCCATATGTTGGCCCCTAGCATCACTGTTAAATCCTAGAAGGACGATACAGCTGGATGGTCCAGAGTAATTCGTTTTTGGCATACTTTATCGATAACCATATGTTATTGGTGCAATCACATGTTCGCATTTTTCGATCATCTTTACTGTTACAGAATATTATTATGATGTTTTTTTTGTTTTTGTTTCAGTATGGAATTGACGTAATCATTGTAATTGTGCTTGCTGTTGTTGCTGGTGTGTTGGCCTGGTTCCTTGGTTCTGGGGTAAGCTTTATTTTATTTCTGTTTCTTGTCTTAACGGATATGTATTAGAAAGGACGAAACAGCTGTATGATGCAGTGACATTAATTTGTGTTAACTGTTTCTACTACCAATACTCTCTTGTTACGTTCATCTTTTTGTATATTGTCTATTTTATCGTAAGTTATTATTTCTTAAAAATCTGACGAAAATCGGCTTAATAACAAACATGCATATTTACGTCTACGTTACATTTCCCAGTAAGGTGACTACAAGAGGCAGCCGTTTTCACTGAATTTTCTAAAGTATATTGCGCTGTATAACAATTAAACAAACAAATAGTACGGTTATAGAGGTGCTGAAATGAAATAAATTACTGTAAATGTACAAAAATTAATGTACAAAATTAATGACTGAAATTTGTGTCCGCTAAAATGAGTACTCTGAGAGTAGATGGAAAATAAAATGTTTAAATCTATTCTTAAATAGCGTTACCAGCTCACAGCACATCATGAAACTTATTTGATTTATTTATATTACCTGACTACGCTCAATACTGACCTTATTGTAGTGCAGTTAATCGCACGCGAAGAGTAGTAAAATGTTAAATTACTTCTCGATAAAAAAAATATATTCACAGTTCCATTCCAGCGGTTTTTATTTCTTCTGCAAAATGTCATTTGCAGAATCAATTATTTAAATCACCTTTATTATATTTCAGTAAACAGCTATCAGTAAAGGTGTTATACCCTTTGTCAGTGATACAATATCAGGATCAATCTGAACTAGATGAATTTAGTTTCACTTCAGTACAATAATTAAAAGATGGACCATTAACAAAACATTAAGTATTTCAGATCAATGCGATTTTAATGTGTCCTTCGATTTTCACACTAAGTGAATAGAACACGAATCCAAAAATATGTCCATGTAAAGATCAGCAACACATAAGCCAAAATACAGAAATCGCTGAACACGTAAAGGACACATATACAACAGCGTCAGCACACACGGGCAAACTAGCATACTGTCAGCCATTGAGAACCGCATATACTACAGCGTCAACACAAAATAAAACATTGCAACAAAAACTATTTAGCATAGCGACAACACTCAATGGCAAAACGTAGCACAGTCACATCACCAAAAGGACAAATTTACAAGGGCATCAGTACACCTGAACAACATATGTCCTTACTAAAACGTCAACACAGCAGGTGCATATGTGCCATTGAGTCACAAATCAGGCTAATGAAAACACAGTCTAAACATAAAATTGGAAAAATACTGCAGCGTCCAGGACAACGTATACAATGGAGTCACTTCATAAGGACAAAAACACTGGCTAAACATGGGAGGAGAAAAACACTGGCTAAACACGGGAGGAGAAAAACACTGGCTAAACACGGGAGGAGAAAACATACCTCAGCGTAAACGCAGAAGAAAACAGTTAATTAAAAAAATAGCACAGCCTGAAAACGAAAGGACAATATTTAATCCTTCGTCAAGTTGTTTCACGCGATGACAACTTATCCCAGAACACATAAAGGACAATTATAAGCGGATATATTTTACATAAGTACAACATCTATTTCAATGTCTAGACACAAAAAATACACCAGCAAGTTAATGCGCAGTGGCAGGCTGTAAACACCCAAGGACTGCACTGAAAGTCGATCTGAATACAAGAAATTACTCCTGCACACAAATCAATTGATTTTTGGTTATTTTTATTAGTATGGACATATTTGAATCGTTTAAGTTTCCTTCCATATGCGTTGTTCAGTTCACTGTAAAATTGATAATTAACAGGGATTCCTATGTAATTTAAGGATAAGTATATATTGACACGATATAAAGCAATATTAAGTGTCCGCTTCAAGTTTTCTCAATAACGATAAATTTCACGTAAACCTATCATTTTATCATGTACTTTATCATTTTAATTTATATCCACTTTAAAATTCGTTTGTTTTAAACTTAAAATTTAAAAGAAATACGACATAAAACTTTAAGTGCAAAACACTGTTAGACAAGGTGCAATTAGAATCTAACGTTAGAAAAGCGGCAAAACGATTTGCATATGATATCTTGTGTGCAGAAAACAGCCAAGCATTTCGGTGGTACCTACAACCTAAACAAGCAGGTTCAGTATAAACAACACCACGAGGACATTACCTGACATCAGTGATGGGTGATTACACGGTTGGTCAGTATTTTGACCGACGCCAAGTAACTAGGTCTGATGTTAATTATTATTACCGATCCCAGTTTTCTTTAATTGGTTTATTTACAGACTGTTAACCCCAGACCGTTAATGATAAGTGGATTAACTTTACTAGACATTCATTTTAACACTTGACGGCGTGCAAACCTTTCACCTCCGGTATCAACTTCCGTGACCAAAACACGTTGAAGGTCATGGAACTTTATGTTATGTTCGCACAGTACAATGTTGTTTGTTAAAACTAACGCTGTGGGTCGGATGTCTAGAGACACAAAAAGGGTCAGGTGCGGATAACAATAGAGAAGATAAAATCATGCATGGCTAAACGACGCCGAAGGTCGTGAAAGTTTAAGTGATATCCGCACGCTCTAGTTTTGCTTTTTGATTTGACGTGGTCCTGAGACATCTATAGACCCGTAAGAGGGTAGCAATACAGATGAAAAAATATACTTGGTCGTTTGGAGGTTTGTTGTCATGTCAGATTAATGTTATAAAGAATGTTGATAGGAGGCAAATCGTGAGGACAGAAGAAACGTTATTTTCTTTGTGATGAGTGTTCGGGGTTTACTTTAAAGAGTCAGATAGGTCATATATACATCATATATGTCGACGGGTATCAAAACCTTAATCTGGGAGATAATAGACATAACGGAAGAATGCACGTTTGTATATATCTGAGCACTTGCAACAAATGATTATTAGTTTCTGGAATGGTCGGGCCGTGCAAAATCCCAAAAGTCCCATTTTTAAAGTTTAAATGTATTTTCTGTCCTTTTACCTTTCCTTTTGTCTTTTCTCTATTCTTTTTCTCCTCTTTGATCTTTCTCCGTTTTCAAACCTAATGAATTGATTCAGCATTTGCTTTTGTTGGCCCTAATGACCAATCTTGTGTTGATGGGCCGTTAAGCTTTGATAATAATGATAATAATAATATTATATTAGTTTCTTTATTGTAACCTACGAGACGGACAGTGATGGACAGTGACCAGAAGGAATCTACCTTTGTTCAATTCATGCATTGTAACAACAAACATTCAATATTTAAACACGACCTGATAATGCCACCTATACGTTGTGTGCCATTCCCGAGAGGGATTTTTTTTAGTTTAGAAAACTTCACGAATATAGACAGAGGTTATATCTAAAACAAAACACATTTTCTGTAGATGTGATCAGTTGGTCAATTTGATCCGAGGCAATAATCGAATCGGCTTGAAAGTTTGTGATATGGTATTTCGTGGTATCTCCGTTACAGGGCCGATTTTGAGCTCAAATTTGGTGTTCGCTTTTAAGATGACATAAACGGTTTATTTTTCTACTTGCAATCCACATGGGTCCTCCAACTTCACTTAAAAGCATTAAAATTTATATTAAGGTTGAAACTGTGGAACTGATTTCCAATTTTCACGAGGAAATATTTTGATATTGTCTAGTTTTATGTTAAGTGGGATCAAAACTAAACTTAAATAATCCAATGCATTTTTGTCAATGTCTTTGTCCCATGTCCAGTGTGTTATTTTATTTTAAAAAAATAGGAAAAATATATTATACCCCAATTTTCATAAAATTTTACTTTTTGTAGACATCTCTTTCAACTTCAAATTACATAACGTCTTAAAAAATAATAAAAGACAAATAAAAGCGTACGTCTAAACCTCTGGTTTGTTAACCGGTAGTCAAAGCCTCCAGGCGAATAATGATTGGCCGTATCTGTCTTTATTTCTTTTGAAGAAGGAGTACAATGATTCATTCATGTTTCTGACAGAACAAATAACGCTTTTTCTCAACGACAGGTTATCTACGATTCTTGGGTGCTATAATAAGAAGCAGGCACACCTTGTTCCTTCAATTCTTTATCAGGGGATAGTTTGGTTTTATTACATATACATTATTAACAAGTTCACATAAACCTATACTCTGGACGTGTTCTAGATGTTCAGGAACTGGGGTTTAAATATGCAGTGTGTCAGAAGCTGAAAATGATACCGGTATTCTTGGGTCGAGACGTATGTGTTAATTAAGGAAAACGCTCGACAAGATATGGTCTTTGAAAGTCTTGTCAGCTTTGAGCAAATATTATTTACATGTTACCTTCAATCTAGGATATTTCAAAAATATTGAAAACTATAATCACATCTGTAAGATTAAATATGGTAAACCTTAATCAATTTTACTTCTTACTTAGATAACTTATAATCTTTGACGAAAACAATATTTCGTTGAATATTATTTAACAAACCATGAAGCTAACAATGCGTTTATCAAACAATCCTTTATAACATTATTGCGTACAAATGAAGGTATATAAGGATATAATAGAAAATTAAGAATATCCTAATCAAAATTGATACAAATAAGTTAATTATAATGCAGTAAAAAATCATCGAACACAAAATAAAAAGATATTTTTTAAACAGCTTATTTAGTTATAAGCAATCGAAAATGTACCTTATGACATTAACAATTTATTGTAAGTAAGTGTTCTTAACTTTACATGAACACTGCCTGTGGATGTTCACTGTTTGCTTTAAAGTTTTAAGTACGAAAATGTATTGGGATGGAATCTTAACGAATTACAATATCAAACTATTATATCTTTCCTTTTTAAACAAACGTCAATATATCATATCTTCCAAATCAAAACAAACAAGTGTCATTTTACTGAAAGACGTAATGTCATGAAATATACCGAATTTGCAACGCTATTGGGTTCACTAATTGATTAAATAGTTCCAATGTTTGTAGTTCATTACAGGAAACTGTGTCACTTTTTGTTCATCAATCTCCATTGTAATTTAACGTTCATTGACCAATATAAGGAACACTTGCACGTGCGCGCCTTATATCTGTCTCTTTGTTTATCATTCAAATTGCTCGGCAACTACATTAATTTTCGAGTGATATTTAAATTCAAACATTATTCACATTTTATATTTGC
>JAULCA010288800.1:34477-45390 GCA_032360845.1 Crassadoma gigantea
TACTGAGATTCGTGTCTCCTCGATACTCCAGAGGTTACGCTCACTTTCGCTCTCTGTACCTCTGGGAATATATCAAACTGAAGGCTCAGTGCGCACCACCCTGTTGTTGAGACAAGAAGATCATTTGTTGCACATTATGGATCATGGTTACATCATGGTCACTTCACGGTAGAAATTTACTGGCTTTGAAGACGGGTGTCGCTCCTCTGAAATCTTCAAAGGACCGGTATCAGCCTGTTTGATTGGTCAGGGTTTTGCCCCCCTCAGACCAATCAAACAGCTATATCTGTGCTTTCAATTTTGCTATGACATATTCCTGGCGTACAGAGAGTGTAATTGAGCGTAACCATGGTGTACAGTATCTAGGATGAGATTTGTGTAACAATGCAATACTAATCTCAAAGTGTTCACGGTGTTTTATTGTGCTGTTTTAATGTAGCTAAAGTATAATATTCTCCTGTCTTACTCTAGATGTGAATTATGTACATTTGCTCATCGGTTTCATTACACAGTGGAACCGAACAAGTTCTTATCCCTTCATAAACAAGGGCCCGAAAATTGATGTTTTTAATTGCCACAGTCTTGACTGAAAACGTTCTTCCGTTTTGCGTCGTGTTTTGCTAGAATTGTGTTGCATTACAGCTATGGAAGGTGTTAAACATGTAAGATTGCAATGTGTTTCGTGTTATTACTGTATGCATTACATGCTTTTTTTACATATTGTTGGAACTTCGTTAACCAAGAGAGAGTGAAATGTGACATACGTTATTTTCAAGATTAATACAGAAACTGGTGTTTCCTAATTATGATTTTTTTAATCCAATTTCGTGACCGTTACAATCAGTAATTCAACCCTTTTATTAAACAAATGCTTCCCATATAATTCAACGAGCAGCTTGTTTGCACTCTTGCCCAGCAGTTAACTTCTTAAAATGTCAAACATTGTTCCGCTCAAATGTGTGTCAATACTAAATTCAAGGATTGTTTTTACATTCATTTAAATCGGAGATTTGTTTCACATTCTTACAATGTTATCCAATAGTTGTTATCCTGGTACTAGCGACATATTTTATAATCCGTTGTTTTATATGTCTGCGATTAAATAAACATCTGAAAACAACTGGGAATCTGCGAATCTATAATATTTTACATATTTTGTTAATACGCTAGAATTCTTTGAAAACAAATGACATGATATTGACTAGAGAATGTTCAACTCCCACTCCGAGGTGTACTTCATATTGCAATATGTCGACAATGCACAATATTTTTTCCGTTTCGGACCTATTTATATGAATTACTATAACAGTTGAAATTTTCGCTGTGTGGAATATTTAGCGTTTTTACGCCGAGTAACCAAACCCGAATATACCCATTTGTTAACTATTATTGAAATTTTCGCAATTTTGCGTTGTGTATTCAAGCTCGAAAATATCCAGTCGCTAATATTTATTTATAGATAACATGTATATAAAATATAGATACGTAAATCATAAGTGTTGCTAACGCGAAAATTTCCACATTGTGATCAGTCTTAAGGGTCAAAACGCGAACATCTTCACACGCGAAAATTTCCGCTTTTATAGTTTCCTTAACTATCATTTCTATATATGCTACGCTTTGTTGTTATAATAACAAGCCAAATTTAATTTGCAAACACTTCATATTGTAACATATTGTAACATCAGGTTCATTTTCTTATTGTCAAATGTATACATGTATATTCTAATGCGTAAAAAGAAACCCTGAACCGTTAAAGGTTGTTGAACTTGGAAAGGTGCTTGTTGGAATTGTGTTTAACTTATTATTTAAATGATAATATTGATGCTTCATCTTAACTGTTGAAATGTTGAGTTATATTTCCACCCACAATGTTTTATCATGCAGCCCATACATTTGACCGATCAAAAGAGAAATAACAAAAGAAAAATATCCATTTGCAATACCCCAATTTAAAGAAAATGAAGCGTAATTTGTTTAAAATTGGCAATTGAACAATCGACAAGCAGAAAGTATAATATATAATTCCGTTCATCGTGCTTCAAAACAAAATGAGAAAACATATTTCCTTTTCTGTTTGTTTGGAAAGGTCGAACGCTGGAAGTTAGAATGATTTATGGCCCTCGTTGGGTTCTAATATTCCGACAAGACCCCAGTTTGCTCAAAGGTTGGTTAAATTTAACCAGTGGTCAATAAGAACCAAGAGATTTCGACTGAAAATAAGTCTTAAAAATACGTCAATTTAATCGATCTCAATACATCTAGCAGACACATTTCACAAGATTATTAATTATTAATCAAATTTGTGGGTTGCAGAATAAAAAGGGTACATTGTACGTATGTAAAAATACTAGGTGAGGATGTACCGATGACGTCATCATCTTTATATCCCTTTGTTATTCTATGGTAACTATTGTACTATGAAACACTGATTATGTATTCTTAATATGTATTTTCTAAACTACTAACACTTTTCATACTACTTTTTCTGAAATAAATAAAAATGATAAAAAGTACAACATGAATACTCTGTTTCTCTTGTTTTTACGGCGCGTGTTAAAACTACGTTTGCGCCCTCTACTGGGGGACACAACAGCGACCCAAACAAACCTGCTGTACCCATGGCAGCTATCACATTGATCAGTAACGTCATATTTTCTCTATTTCCGTAACATATTTTTTTGTTTCATAACGCGCTGCTTGATAATGCCTCACTTTTTATCTTGGTGTTAAACGTTCGCCCAAGCGAGAAAGACAGTGGGTTCTGTCTCTAGGCCGGGACGCCTTAAAAATAAAGAAATGACAGCTGTTATTCCCTGCTTAACGTTCAACAACTAGTTCACCCGTTGGTCGTGTAATGTGACTGGGCGGAGCGCTGTGTTGGGGGCCTTCACCATGGTAATCTAGTGAGATAGCGAGATAGCTCTCTAAAGTTACTATCAGACTTGAAACACGCAAAAATGAAAAAAAAGTTTGATTAAGATTTATTCAAAATTGGCAACAAAAACCTATTTTCATTAACAATTAAATAATAACGGTAAGTTGTACCGTAACGTTTACATAAAGCAATTGTTAAGTATATCCTATGGAAATTCATAATGTGCGTCGAGAGAAAAGTTGTGATTAAGGAACGAAATTCAGTGTAGCGGTGCAAGAGAGGCAACCCGTATATATGTTTGACCACTCATGAAAAGAAGTACACACGTGTGGGTCTATATAGATACAAAATGCATCGAAATATAGCAGGCCAATTCTGTCCCTGAACCTGCACCAGGGTTTTTTAAAACGAAAATATATGGATAATATAATCAATCAAACAGCAGGTAACAGCGAATTTGACCAATAGCACCATTGATATATCCACAAAATCAGCAGATTCCAGTTCAAAAGAAGGAAAGATATAAAAAATAAAATAAAAAACGATAGTCAGTCATTTCTGACAACGAAACAAGCATGTAGAGTATCAAGATATACCGAACCGTGAAGGCAGGGAGATAAGTGATAAAGTTTATCCCGGTACACAATTTGAATAATCCTTTTCACCGGACTCAAAATCATACATACATGTATCAAGTACTAGTGCATAACTTAATATAGGTCTTTATATTCCCAAAACTTGTCTAGACCGTTTTTAAAACAATTTGTGTCTAGAGCAGAAATCACAGATTGGTACCACAGGGAGCTGAGAACTTGTAACAGCAATATTTGGACCTAAACTAAGGTGTTTGAAGCAATTTTACACGTTTTGGGAGTTTAGATTGCTTTTCAGTAAAAATGCTCCATTATATGATCACTAGGGTGGCATTTTTACCGAAAATCGATCTAAACCCCCCAAATGTGTATACTTACTTTGAACACCTTAGTTTAGGTCCAAATATAGCTGTAACAAGTTCTCAGGTCCCCGCTGTGATTGGTACATGTAGATTGTTCCATATCCGTGCTGCTCTTACAGTGAAAGAATTCTTTCTTGGTGCTGTGTTTTTTTTTAAATTACACTATGTTCGATGGCCACATAGACGTTACAAGCGACGTTAACAAGGTCGGGAATCTCGAGGTAATGAAACAAAGTGCTGCTACTTGTACATACATGTGTTACAGGAGAGAGAGTATTGTGCTTCCACCGGGGATCGAAGCCTCTTTTTTCAGGTTCCTAGTCGGACACTCTACAACTGAGCTAAAGGGAAATTCCCTCTAGCTCGAAGCTGGAAGGCGACCTAAATCATATGTACAATTAAAACCTGCCACACATGGATACTATAAGCTTAGTACCGAGGAATTAGGTAAGAAAGAGCTACGCTTACAAATAAAAAAAATGGAAGCAACAAAAGCAAAGCAGCATTATTAACAGAAAATAGACACAAACCTTCACAAGACATGAAGTGGAAGGAATTAAGACTCATGTCTTCCCCATGAGGGCATCCCCAGTGTTGCGGTCATCACTACGAAAATTATTTTGTCAAGACATCATTTTCAGTGCGACGCCTTAATGAGAAATGTTTAAACTTAGATATTATCTTTTGGATAATTTAGAGGCGTATATATTACAAGATATAAGTCTCTGGATAATTCAACCCCTATATGTACATGTATTTAAAACATAAATTTTACAAAAGGACACTGAGGGAGTTTGTTTTTGTCACATTTGAAAAGCATAGTTACTGTCAGTAAATACTTCATTGTATCGTAAAATGTGTTATTCTTATTTAATATACCACAGAAATTGCTTTGTTTGACTGACAATCATGGCCTGTTCTTTTTAACGGTTCAACCGGTTCGACCGTTTATAAATGTAACAATTTTGGGTATAAATCCTGGCGGACCTGCAAATGTTTATGCAGGCCTTGCAAGGCTTTGTCAAGGCTCGCCTGAAATTAACATCAGATTACTAGGTCCGACCTTATTTCATTAACGAAGAACTGCGGACCAACCGGTTTGACCGCTTACACGAAAGCGGCCCAGGTGATTGGATATTTAACCTGGATTTTTTACCCGGGTTTAATCAGAGTTACTTCCCCTGATAACCGCTCTTCAGACATGGCCGACATCGAAAAGTTTTCTTATCTACTTGCTGTATAAAACTTAACAACAGTGACTAAGTGGCGGGTATATAAAGGTAAGGCGATGTCAACTTTGGTTTGACAAGCACGTCTTTCATTTACGTTGATATTGACACGTGCACATTGTAGTTTACCATTGTTTGACTGTCGTGTCAATGTCGCTGCTAGGGACGCTGTTGCTCAGATGTCGGAGTCCGCGAGTAGAGTCTAGCTTATTATTGTAGATTTGACATAAAATATCAGCCAAAAATGCAACCCGATATTAAATATGGAAAATGAGTTTTAAAATCAACTCTTATATGTAGGTCCTACCTTATGAGTATGACACGTGTTAGTAAAAAGGTTAGAAACTGAAACTCTTACCCATATCCTCTAAACTGCTTTAGATTCAACTTACTCCAATAATGTTAGAGGTTTACACGGCGAGATACTCTTGACAGGCGCCGTGTCGGCAAAATCATATCCGATAGAAAAAAAGGCCGACCAGCGGCCTTTTATGTCATAGTAGTAGACTCAATCTAGACAAATAATGTCAGAGCAATGAATAAGTATTTTCTAAAATTCCAGGTTAAAAAAATATGTAAATGGGGGTCCTCCTTAAAAGCGTTTTCAACCGACAACAAGCGTCTTCAAGTGACAACAAGCGTCGCCAGACAATATCTTTAAAAATACTGAATAAAGTAAGCGACATCAGAAGATATGTTGTTAATATGACTATAACACACATCTGCACCAAATTTTAATTTGATATTTGAAAAATTGATAGAGTTATGATCAATTGAATTTTTAAGATCACGGCGTGGCACATGTGTGTATTAGCATGTGAAGTGAAGAAAGCATCGCCAGACAATATCGTCAAAAATAATAAATAAAGCAAGCGACATCAGAAGATATGTTGTGAATATGATAATTATACATATATATTCCAAGTTTCAGCTCAATATTTGAAAAAGTGTCCGAGTTATGATGATTTGAATTTTATGATCAGCATCATGGCATATGTATGTGTATAAGCATGTAAAGTGAAGAAAGCGTCGCCAGACAATATCGTCATCATAACTCGGACAATTTTTCAAATATGGAGCTGAAATTTGGAACATATTTGTGTTATAGTACTATTGCTCCATATTTGAAAAATTGACCGAGTTATGATGACGATATTGTCTGGGGACGCTTTCTTCACTTCACATGCTAATACACACGTGCTACGCTGCTATCGTAAAAATTCAATTCATCATAACTCAGTCATTTTTTCAAATTTGGTATGAAGATGTATTATAGTCATATTAACAACAGATCTTCCGATGTCGCTTACTTTATTCAGTATTTTTAAAGATATTGTCTGGCGACGCTTGTTGTCACTTGAAGATGCTTTTAATGGTGACCTGTAAATGGCATTACTTACATCCATTTACTCACATTTGTACGTTAAAAAAATACTTTGGAATGGAATGGAATGTGAAAAAAGTAAGAAAAGTTTGATTGTGACTTCAGGGGTGAATGAATAAAGGTATCCTAAAGTATAGAAATTAAAAAAAAACACAGCTGACAAATATGTCACTGGACAAAAAATTGTGACCTAGATCTTGACCTTTGCACATTAATACAAAAACTTTTGAAACATGGCAAATAAATTTGGTTTAATCAAAATATAATTAGTGCTGTCGACAGATGAATATACTTTTTGTACCAAAGAATGATGTACACATGAAACGAATTCTATATCTTTTCCACAACTTCTTTGCAAAGGAATAATTAAATCATGTAATGTTCCTTTTTCTATATGAGACTATCTTGAAGACACATGGTAAGAAAAGAAAATGAAGTGCTATCATCTTAATGATGTAAAAACTTATCAATAATTCATAGGTATGTTGAGTTGGTATACAGTTCTTGTGGCATTAGACTAATCCCTGTTACCTATGGTCGAAAGAATGATAGAACCTTCAATAGATTGATCTCTGTTATATTTTTTAATAAATTTGATAAGTTTTCAAAATGTTCACCCATCTGGTTGTAAGATGACAATGCTTTTCTCATTAAAGTCACCTGAATGCTATTGATTTACTTTGTCTGGCAGATTATATATATATATATATATATACATTGTATGCTGCAAATTTTTTGTCAAATCAATATTGCATGTGTTGGTATCAATACTGACATGATTTATGAGAAAACACAATCAGATTACATCTTTACACCAGGAAACCATTTCTTTGATTAAGGTAAGACTGTCAATCTTTTATTTTATTACAGCAGGTTTAAAATCATATATATGCTGGGCTTTTCAAAAATGCAAGGAATCTTTTTTACACAAAAAGATAAATGAGAAGGCTATGAAAAAGAACGTAATTTGCAATTTTTCCACTTGTTTTGATAGAAGAGAATAGGTTATCTGCTTATTTACTTATTTTACCCGAGTTTGATTTAATCACACTGCTGGTTGTGTACTGCCTTCAAGTGTGTGACTTACATTTAGTTAATTTATTGAATATGTTATCATATGGCCAATCTAAGAGGTTATGTTCTCCTTCGTTCCCCATAGGCACATAAATCATTTCATTTCTAAACAATTCAGTTATTACTTAGAACACAAAAACTGCAAACTTCTTTTATATACTATAATTAGCATACCGTGATTGTTATATTGGGTAATATTTTAAATCATGATTGTACGATAAATGATATAATGAAATTTGACTCGATATCTCACAACCAAAAATGAACTGATCTTCATTGGAAAACTACACACTTCCAGAAACCTACTAAGAACACGCCTTTAAGTAGTCCACACACTGAAAGTCCTCCCAAGAAGATCCTGGTAAGAAACTGTTCCTGAACAAGTAGTGTTCAATCAGATTCTACAACATAAATATCATCATTAGCTTCATACATAAAAACAACTTTTACCAACTACTGAAAAATCCCTATGTATACACGAAAAAGTAATAAAAAAAATACCCGCTATTAAAAGCAAGCAAAAGAGTATCTGAATATAAATTTGATTTTCTAGTCTCGTTAAAAAATACGGAGTTAAATTTTATGCTGCATTCCTGTTTTGTAACAATTTCGTCGATGAAATAGCTGGTAACACCTCTATACAGGTACGAACCTATAACACCCTCACTCTGCACGTGCAGATGCATACTCAGTAAATATATCTACCCAACTCCACTTAGTTCAAATATAACGAAAGGAAATTTATACCTTTCCTTCATCTAGGCCTTGGACTCAAAAAATATAGTAGGCTATTTCCATCAATCAAGACTTCAACCTAGCTTTACAATGATTATCAATAATAATCTGTTATTACATGTATAACATCAGTATATCTACTAGCTGGATGAAACTACAACCTACCCATGGACAATTCAGTGATTTAATCTATGTTATTAGTTAACATATTTATGCATATTTGAGATCTTCCCATTTCTTTCTACTTCTAAGTATCTTTTATTTCCTAGCGCCTTGCTAAACAATACGTCACGTTTGGCTTTTATGTTGAATGTGCGCCCAGGTGAGGAAGGCAAAGGCTTCTGTCCCCAGGCCGGTACATACCAAAATCCTTAAAAATGCTAGTTGTTATTCCCTGTTTAAAGTTCAGTATTTAGGGGAACAGCAACAACTAGTTTCAGTATAATGTGATAGGGCGAAATGCTGTGCTGGGTGTCCTTGGCAGTATTTTTCAATTAGGCAGCACTATAAAGTCGGCATCAGATCCACGCTATCACAAGGAGGTAATTACACCAACATACCCAGTCCCCTGCACACATACACACATACAAACATGCACGATTTCACAACACACATTGAGGCATGTTCTTCACTTAATGACCTAAGCTGTGTAAAGGATGTTGATTAAAATACAATCAAACCAAACCAAACCAGTGTTCAATGTTGAAATGAATGACCTACTGTTTTATTGTCTCATTTATTTTCTTCCAACATATTTTCAGGTCTTCTTTTCCTCATCCTTGATATCCAGGGGTTATGCTCACTGGATATTGAGGATGTCTTTTCCTTTTATGGTTAATAAGTATATATATATGCATTTACAAATCTTCCTCAATGTACATCTGTACCCCTTTTTGCTGAAAATTCCACTTGATAGATGGTTGCAGTATGACAAGGTCTTACAACAGTTGTATATACATTTGTACCTAAAAACTCATTTGCAACACTTGAATAGTATTTTTTTTCAACACCGTTTAATTTTTTCAATATATACAGATACAATACATATAGATACGATTATTTCTGTTATTTAATGTATGTGTGTATATAACAAGAAAATGATTTAAAACACATTTCTTTTTGTTAATTTGACATTTTTTAGATTTATTTCCATAGCACAATACATTTTATTACCATAGTTACATTCTATTACCATAATTACACTACTACACAACAGTTACAAATCACTTAATTAACATGTGAAAATCACGAAAAATATCACTGCCACGGAAATTTATTCTACTATACAGTGTATTAAACATACGTGACATCAAAAAAATTCAGGCATTTATTTGTGCTTGTTTAAAAATTCATTTTACTTTTGAGCATGGTTCGAAATATCAATATTGTGAATCCCATCTCAGAAATATTCTGTTTTATACATTGAGCTATAGTTGTGTTACAGAGAACGGGACTCTGTGACACCTATACACTGTACACACAGTGTACTATGCTGTGTATGAATAATTGATTATGAGACCAAGCTAACACACTGTATTATATACAGCAATATACAGAATGGTGAAAGGAATCTTCTTTGGTAAAGAATAGTTGCCTGATCAACATACTTCTTTTTCTACATGTTATTTTTATAAGGTTGATATATATATATTTACATGTCTCCCTTCTTCAGCTTAGTAAGCTCTGACTGTGTATAAATTAGTGTATACGCATGCGCAGTTAAAAAAGGCTCGGCGGATTGATACTTATTTCAAATATTGCGCCGTCCACGCTTCAGCGAGACAACAGTTAAAAGACAACCAATGCTTAGATCATTCACCATCTAGATACATGGAACATATTCAGGATCAATTATGTCTAATTATAAAAAAAATGATTGCTGACAAATTTCTTGTTCCATGTATGCACATTCAAATTTCTTTGGCAGTTACGTCAACAATGGCGGCTTCGTTCTGACCGCGTCACTCCATGAGCAATGTGTAAATGCGCGTACATGACGACCGTTGTAAATTAATAGAAAAGTTCGAAGGGCTTCTCATATTGCTTAATTTAAAATCTAAAAACCACAAAAGGCAAAAAAAATAGTGTTGTTCATTGCGTATTTTCTAAATTTACTCATATGTTGATGTAGATTCACTGGAACTATATTGTCCTAGCAACCACGGCTCCATTAGTTACCATCGTGGCAACCCACTTTGACTTTTTTCTGCATATTGCATCATTTAAAATTTTTTTTTAATGTAAATATAAGGATTGACCTTCATTTTGATGGCGTATACGATAATATGAACGCAGTTGGCAACAAACATATTCTTTATGGAGAGCTAATGCGCACCATATAATATGTTTGTTGCCAACTGTGTTCATACTACCGCATACGCCATCAAAATGAAGGTCAATCCTTCAATGAGAGTAATATTGACTTAGCTGTTTTACCTTGAAAATTGCACAATAAGGTTACGAGTAGGCACAAAAAGCTAAGGCAAGAACAACGTTTTTATCTACAGTCTGTAAATACCTAGGGCTTTTGGTAGGGTAGCAGTCTACAGTAGAAATGGCCTGTTCCTAAAAATAACGGGCATGTCTCGGATAAACATTAATAGTGGATTCACCTTGCACAATTCACCTACATATATAAATATATTTATAAACTACATT
>JAULCA010288801.1:0-22312 GCA_032360845.1 Crassadoma gigantea
TGTATAGATTACATCATTAAAATATCAAAGTTATGATTTAATATCTTTACTTTTCTTATATTTGTTGTGAAAAAAGATGTAGCGCGCTATGACACTCTTTTTTATTTTTAAAAGAGGGTCATCACCCTCTTTCAGTCCATCCGGGGCTGGCAGGTATGCATTATATAACCTCATCACAGACAGGGTCCTCAAACCTGACAAACATGTGTTAACATGACACCATTATTTTGAGATAAATATTTTCTTGCCTTGGCATTAGCTTATTTTTAGTGTTGGTGTATAATTATTAACAAGAGGCCCAGAGGACCTGAATTAATTACCTGGATATTTAAGCAATCACGGAAAAAACCTTACAGAAGTATGGCAAATGGGATCCTATAAGAATATGGCAAGCCCCCTTGGCCAATCCTGGCAGAATATGTGTATATTAATACTCAGCAGTAGCATATATTGCAATAGGGTGGGATTCTCAAAATTTTTAAAATATTATGAACCAGGAACTAAGTCCTTCAAGGTATCCCAAGGCCATATTGGTAACATGTACAATTGCTGAAGATATTGAGACAAACACAATCATTTGGTTATGGGGTTGGGATCTCAACAGTTTTCAAGTTATGACCAAGGAACAAGTCCCTAAAAGTGTGGCAAGACACCAAGATCAGTTCTAGAGCTGCAATGATACGATTCAATTTTCGCTATCCACTGTACAATTCGATATATTTTCGATACAGTATGAGGTTTTGTTGCTAACTAAAACAAACAATACAATATCTGTGTAGTTTGAGTTTTATTTTTGACATAACCGTCTTTCAAAGAGAAAAATAGAACATGTAACTACTCACAATTTGTAACAAGGACTCAAACTATCATTTGTCTCAAAAATGTTGCCAATGTTAATGTACATTTTTTAAACATTAAATGATTAATTTGATCAATAGGCAACAGTCTACACTATCCTAGATATTCCCAGAACATGCAATGTTTTTTTATTGTTATCAATGTTATTATTTAACCCTGGTGGATCATCTTGATCATATCTTCAATATACTGAATAAACTTAACAAGTCAAGCTAACTGACTGCTGACTAGAACATCAAGATATTAATTTAATAGTACATGCATTAGCTAGGTCATGTCTTTTTTTAATGTCAATGTCATAATTATTCAATTCCGCTAAGCATATTTCACAAACAGTTTCACCTTAATTTGTAATACAATTCTAACTTTTAAAACCGAAGATTTTACAAACCTAAAAAGCGGTAGCTGCTTGGGGGATCGTTAGTATGTGTGAGGCCGGCCATGTTTACGATCACATGTAGTCAATCTGCCATGCACGACGGTCAATTTGTATTCTCGCAGCTGATTGGTCCTCTTTACTAAGAGCGGCCCAAAGGAAGCAAGCATCTTAAAAAGCTTCCAGAGTCGGTAGCAGATTATAATTTTCGAATTGTGAACGTATCAAAATTCCGGAATAACGTACCGTGAATCAAATCGTGACAAAAATATTGTGATTCGATCGTATCGCGGTGAATCGTAACGCCTCTAGTCAGTTCTATTACTATAATTGTATTAATCTCTTTTTACCTAGCAATTGTATAATCAAATGGTTATGGAGTTGAGATCTCAAATGTTTTCATGTTGTGAACCAGATACAAAGTCCCTAGGGGTGTGGCCAGGCCAATTTCAATAGTGAGAAGGTTGGTATCCTTATCTTAGTTCCATTGAAAAAGTTGAGTAAAGCAGAAGTTGTTTATAGAAATTGTTATTGGACGGACGATGGCATAAGCATATCTGACGAGCTAAAATAACTCCATGATACCAATAGACAGAGCCTCATTCTAGTAGTCTTTTAACACTGTACTTACCAGGGCTGGGCGAGACTGTGATCGTATCGCATTTAAGTGTCGCCTTCGGTCCTTCCATGTTCTATAAAATTGGAAGTGGTACTTCAATGAACATGTTGGACTTTGAATCAAACTGTCATAGATTTCAAAATTGGGACATAATTGATTATTTATTTTACAATAGAAAGACTATACCATCTTTACAGAAAAGGTTAAAAACAACTGTTGATAAAATATATCTAACCATATTTTTGCGCTTTGATTACACCTGTATGATTTCATCACTGGGATGTCCAGCAAGCTCCTTTCTATGTTAAACTCTGAATCAGGAGACTTTTGTACAAATATGTTTTTGATAATATGTGAGGGAGATCCAACATTCCTGATGTAGCAAAATGAGAGGGAAATTTCAACTCGAGGTTAAGTTTGGCTTAACAACCAAACTCTTACCCCTATTTCCCTGTCCACGGACCATACACATATTAGATCCTCCTTCTCCTATACTCAAAATGAATGCCAGTGTCAATATTCTGCGACATAAAGCGTCATGGTTATTTAGCCCAGTAAGTTTCAAAGAAATCCATCAAAATATGTAGGAGAAAATCTCCAGACAAAAATCAAATACTGAAATGAACAAAAGGCAATAACTTTTGCAAAAATCGACAAATCAAACTTCTTTCAGGGGAGACACAAATTCATATCATGATTATAATGTATACCAAGTTTTAAGGGAATCTGTTGAAAAATGTAGGAGGAGATAGCCGGACAAAAAATCAAATACTGAAATAAACAACAAGCAATAACTTTTTAAAAAATTGACAAATTAAATTCTTTTAAGGGAGACACAACTTCATTTCATAATTATAATGTATACCAAGTATCAAAGAGGTTGATCGAAAAATGTAGCAGGAGATTGCCAGAAAAACTAAAATTTATCCCGGACGGACGGACAAACAAACCCATACAATAATACTCAAATTTGACGGGCGTATAAAAATAATGTCGACCAGATTTATTTGGTTATATCTCCAAAACATGAAAATGTAAAATATATTCAAGTTAATACTTAAATATATATTGTAATAAGTACAAAATTAATGAACATTAATTACCAGTCAAAACAACAGAACAGGTCCAAATGTAGGCACCATTTTGCAGATATGACATCATGGCGCGTATAAACCGTCTTTCCCTTGTGAAAGACAGATTTACCTTTTCACAGGTCTATTCCTGTGTTTCACGGGCAAGTATGGGAGAAAAAGGAATCTCTCTGGTGTTGAGATTCCTTTATCCCTTCATAAATAAGTTTTTGATACAAAATTTCAACAAAATGGAGCTTGACACAAAGCTTAGTAAAAGTTATGGCTGCAAAGGTTGAAAATAATGCAAGTCGGATAACCCTATGTGCTTAACCGAACCGGGTAACTGTGTTTTTATTCTGCCATGAAATACAGCCACCAATGGCCGTTTATACTGATAAATATATGATAACTCAATTCACTAAATGCATAAACCAAGATAACTCAATACCTATTCCTTGTAAATAATGCTGTGAAACGTTGCAGATTCACAAAATAATTATGAATTAGCTACACATCGCTGACCTCCTTGTCTGGAATTTTTTTCGTAATTTCACTTTACACTCATGTGTTGTCCACGCTATATGCATGTATTTCTGTGCATCACTTCCTGTTGAAACATAGATAGCTGCTGTTGAATAAGTTACATTGTTCAGTAGAATGTCAGTCGATGATATGTCATTCACAATTTATCATGTACATGCACTCAATAGTATGTCAACTATACTGATCATGAGTGTTTTTGAGGTCGGTTTAACAGTCAGCAGCGACATTTCTTACCTGGAAAATCAATAAATATTGACCTACATTTTGGATTGGTCTTCATGTACAAGGAAATGCTAATTGGATAGTACTCGTAAATGAACCAAACCCAGGTACTCGGTTACCAGTTCATCCCCTAGTAAAAGTCAGTGAAATGTGACCTACATTTGATACATCAGTGTAGAACTCCTCAAAGCTGTATTCATATACAAAATTTGATTGACTGCTGGACTTAAAAAATTAGAACTTAATACAGAGTCTATCCAAAGTCAATGACTAAGCAGAAAAGGTAGGTCACAATGACCTACATTCAATAAACTTGTAAAGTGCTCCTTTTACCATGTGTCCATACATGTAGTTTAATTGACAATTTAACTTAAAGAGAATTAGAGAAATGGAGCTACTAAACAAAATGTTGTCCGGACCAAGGGACATGGCAAATGTTCCTTCTCCTCTGTTTCAAGGGTCCTGGCAAATGTTCCTTCCTCTATGTTTCAAGGGTCCTGGCAAATGTTCCTTCCCCTATGTTTCAAGGGTCCTGGCAAATGTTCCTTCCCCTATGTTTCAAGGGTCCTGGTATTTGTTCTTTCCTTCATATTACAGGGGTATATACAGTACTCTTTTACATCTATATTGCTTATTTCATATTTACATATTGAAATGTGTTTCTTTTGTAAATGTACTTTTTTGAGCTCGGTAGATTAGTTTCACTACAAACCTATATTTAGCTTTGGCCTTATTAAATATTACCAAATTCTACACTGTTGCATAATGCTGTACTCACTTGAACTTTTTTACTGTGATTGTCCTGAATTCAAACAATTTTTCACAATAGTCTCGAAGTTCATTGGGATCTGAAATATAAAACAAGAATCAAAAACAGGTTACAGATTTTTTTTTATAAGGTTAAAGGTCACCTGTAAGTGACCTAATTATGATTTCACTTTTTTCGAGAGGTAGGGTAAATCATAAAAAGGTGTGTATCACCGGGATAGTGACAATACGATACGTATCATGATACTAGGGTCACGATACGATACGTATCTCGATATTTGGTGTTTCTACAAACCTGTTACCAGACCATGATTTTATGGTCTCAACTCCCACATTTTGACTGATTTACGTGTCTCCTTTAACAAGCATGTATGCTTTGGTTTCCAAAGTACAGAAAAATAGAAAATGGAAAAAAATAGAAGTACTGTCATCCTTTTTTGTTTCTGAAATTAAAGCCTAGTAGGCCTAAGCAGTCAGGAAGTCATATTAAATAAGTGTTTTGTTTTTGTTCATTAAGTCATTCGCCAACATATTAATCTGTAACATGACCTTATTGAGCCGATTGTTAAAACTTAAAAGACACTTTGTTTAGCCGTTTTTACATTGATAGGATACTCGCCAAAAAACCGGATGTTCACTGAAAGTGGGTCGTCATGTTTGTCATATTTCCTGAACTTTACTGTATTCATTACAAATTACAACCGACTTGAGGTGTTCCAGGTTGAGCTCACGTCAAATTGAAAAATGCGGATCTATTTACTGTTAAAAACAGGCCTGTAATTGCCACCGGAGGCGAGACAAATATTTTCCCCTGACATTTGCCATGTTTTGTTTGTGTATGAGAAGTCGTAAAAGAACATGCATGATTGGTTAATATTCACTACCAAAGGGCTGCAACTCTTAATCTAGACAATTTTTAAGGTATCGTGATACCATCAGCGGACACCACGATGCATCGATGGTTAAGTCACATTGTGATTTGATGCATTGGTGAATCGTTACACCTCTAATAGATATAATTTACTGTTTTCAAAATGAGCTAAAAAAACAAAATAGTACTATTTCTGTTTTGAAATAATGTGTAAACTAAACCAGCATATGTGAAGGAATGAAACAATAACAGAAATTCAATCTTCATTTAAAGATTGTTTATATAAGACAGATGATCAGGTCTGGAGGATCTTTTAGGTAATTTTCAAATGAGAAGTGTTTTGTTTTCTCAATAACTACCTTTCTAATTTACAGTTCAGTTAAAATTTTACTCATTCTTGAATACATTTACATAGAGTACATAATTGTTCAATACACATTTTGTTTTGTTTTCTACCATGTTACAGCTTCTGGGCACAACTCAAACTTGGCAATTTCAAATACCTCTCTATCTTAAGTGAATTAAAAGGTGCAAGTACAAGATAATAATAGTTAATATTGTATATCATATATACATATATATATAAAAAAATAAATTCTATAATATTTGCTCAGCACCTTTGGCTGAAGCGAGTTACAGGTCCTGTTTTCTTACATATTAAAGTTAACTTACAAAAAATAAATGATTTGCCACCACAACTACAGAAATTGACTAATTTAACAATGAAGTTTGATTTGCTGGTGATTTTAAGTTTCCTAGCCTCAAGGAAAGTATCTGTTTTGATCATTTAAGTTAACCTATTTCATTGTTTTAAAAATTGTTCTGCCTATTTCCAATGTTTATGAGCTGAAAAGCATTTTGGGATAAGCATGCAACTTGGCATAGATATTACTTATGATATTTAATTTGTTAAAATTTTATAACAAGAGGCCCAGAGGGCATGTATCGCTCACCTGGATATCTAAGCAATCATTGCAAAATATTCTTCAAATGTGATCCAAGGGAATAGGCCTAAGGCTAATCCTTATAGCATATCTGTATCATATTTTTTTGTCCAGCAATTTTATGTATGGTTATGGGGTAGGGATCTTAACTGTTTCCAAGCTGTGAATCAGAAACTGGGTCCCTTGGGTTGTGGCCAAACCCAAGGATCAATTCTAATTTCATGACTGAATTTGTCTCTGCATAGATAGTTTTGGGGTGGGGATCTTAACTGTTTCAAAGTTATGACCCAGGGTATACCGTAAATTTGCGGGTATAGTGCGCAGGTACGATTTTGAGGTCGAATTTGAAAAAAAAAACGAAAAATACTGGTATCAAACTAAAAAAGTAGAATCAAAGGTAGCTTGGTGTTTATAAAGCCGGTTAAGTATTTTGATTATAACAAATCAATCGATCATAAGACTTCAATGAGCGTGACGTGACGGTGGCCCTAACACAACATATTCAAACAAGCAACTGACAGTGATTGGCTAACTTGAAAACCAAGGCTAATTGGATAATTACCGGTCATTGAACAGGTGTGAACAGTGTGGTCATTCAGAGACTGTGCTATTATAGATGGATTAGTGATCACTGGACTAATGAATTACGTAATATATTGACAAAGATTGTCTGCCGGCGATGCAATAAAAGCCCCGCGAATATCGCTTAAACTTCATCTAATATTGCACATCGACAGATTTTCACTACTTAATAACGGGTATTTTGTACATAAATAACACATGTCACCGGTAATTAAGTTTCTTTCTCGTAAACATGTGCACGTGCCAGTCAAACATCTTTAGGCCCTGATCATGTATAATCTAAAAATACACTGAGCGCGGAATGTTACCGTCACATGGCTGACAGACATGTGTATTGTCATATGACTGTGATAACTGAAAACTGATTACTGATTTATAACTACTTTGTTTAATAACCTATGCCAAAAACAAAAATATATGACCAGGTGGTAAATCGAACTATTAATCCGTAATTGCGGTTTCAATCCACCATCCGCATTCTGATAAGTACAACTGAACTTTCGTCAATATTCTCGAGAAAACATCTTCTGTTTTGCGGCCTACATACTTGTCTCTACTTTGGAACTGAACTTCATAATTAATTATTGATATGTAAGTAAATATATGAAAGATATATATACCATAATTCATCTAAAGTTTTGCACAAATTTATCACAATAAAGCCGTCGTTGTTCCGTATGATCGACTGTTTGTCATGATTTTTTGCCGATGTCGACTCGGACAGTTCAAACTTCTTTTTTATTTAAGCGGTTACAATTTCGTGTAATTTGAACAGGATTGACAATATTTATTTAAATTTTGTACGAACTGACCGGAGGTTTACCAGAAACTCGAGAACGATAACCTAAGAATGACTTGTTCCTGCGTATAGTGCTCCCCTCAACCCCCTTGGGGGTCAGCCCAATTATTTGTACAATTTTGAATCCCCAACACCTATGGATGCTTCATATTCATTCCTTAGTTCTGAAAGAGAAGTCACTTTAGGCCATATAGCCAATGAACACTTTTTGGCCCAGCCCCTCAGGCCCCTGGGGCATGATAGACCTGCCATTAATACAAAAAAGATTCCCCTTCAATCAAGAATGCTTTAGACCAAATATGGCACAAATCCCTTCATTCCTACAGAAAGAGAAGGATCTTAAAGAATTTGCTAAGTTTCCCCTATTGGGCCCCGCCCCGCAGGCCCCTGGGGGACCAGACTCACGGTTTATACAAAATTGGATCCCCTTTTCCCAAAGATGCTTCAGACAAAATATGAAATAAATCCTTTTATTCCCCAAGAAGGATTTGAAGAATTTGCTTCATGTATGTTTAACCTGTTTGGCCCGCCCCTCAGGCCCCTGGGGGGGACCAGACCCACGGTTTATACAGAATTGGTTCTCCTTCAACCAGGGATGCTTCAGGCCAAATTGGAACAAATCTTTTTATTTCTACAGAAGAAGAAGGATTTTAAAGAATGTGCTATGTTTCCCCTTTTGGGCCCCCATCCCTCAGGCCCCTGGGGTCCCAGACCCATGGTTTATATAAAATTGGTTCCCCTTCACCTAAGGATGCTTCAGGCCAAATATGGAACAAATCCTTTCATTCCTACAGAAGAAAGATTTTAAAGAATTTGCTATGTTTCCCCTATTGGGCCCTCCCCCTCAGGCTCCTGGGGGACCAGACCAGCAGTCTATACAAATTTGGTTCTCCTTCATCCAGGGATGCTTAAGGCAAAATATGGAACAAATCCTTTCATTCCTACAGAAAGAGAAGGATTTTAAAGAATTTGCTATGTTTCTTCTATTGGGCCCCGCCCCTCTAGGCCCCTGGAGCGCCACACCCACTGTTTATACAAAATTGAAAGCCCTTGGCCTAAGGATGCTCAAGACCAAATTCAGTCAAAATCTACTTGGCAGTTTAGGACTTGTAGTGTTTTAAAGGAAAAGTTGACGGACGGACAGACAGAGATGGACGCTGCACCATCCCATAAGCTCACCCGTCCTTCGGACAAGGTGAGCTAATTATCCTACAATGCCTTTTTACTTAAAAATAGTTTTTTTTGTATTTTGGAATGCAAGAACTAGAGTACATCTCCTTGCCTAACACCAATATTTTCTTACAGTACATCTATATGAATGTATATAGATTAAACAGGCTCTGACAGCAGAGTGTTTTTAGTAGTCAGAGGTGCAATTGACATGCTAGGTTGACTAAAAGTAAGCAAGATTTTAATGCCTCCATTCAGACAGGAGGAAAAGGATTTTACTTTTATTTTAGGGCCCTTTTTTTCCGGCCTGTACAAACCTTGTCTAATTTTTTGCAGTCCACTTTGAAAATTGGATCAAAACAACTTCAATGTAACTCACCTATTGTATTCTGCCTCTTCCTATCCTCTGCATATTCTATCTTAACAGGTGGGGCTATCACTGTTCCATCTACAGTTGTGACTGATGACGTCTCCTGTTCTCCTGTCAATACTAAAGCCAACATAGAAATGCTTGAGTTATGATAAATTAAATTAAGTATCACACACACTCACCCCTCCCCCATCCCCAATGTTCCATTTTTATTAATTGTAAATTTGATTTTGACCTTTAAAACTTTTTCAAATGGTGGGATCTTGTTTTTTTTCAAGAAGTCCCAAAATGAAACATACATTTCTAACTTTGATCCAAGGGGAACTTTTATATCCAATCTGAGAAATAGCAATAACAAGACTTGTTAAAGGACAGACCATAGATGATAATGGTGGGCTTCAAATACAGTTATCAAGTTATAGCGTCAAGCTGTACACACATAATACCTGTCTCATTAGTGTCACCATTGCAGACTGGTTCTGGTGGTGGTGGCGGTAGTGGAGGTGGTAGTGGCGGCGCTTTCACAGACTCGGTTGGCATGTCTGAATCTTTACCATTACAGACAGTTGGGCTCTGTTGATCCTGGTTTTGCTGAACATTGGAATTCCTCTCTTTATCTAGCTCCCTCCTGTACTGTAGGCAGGGAACAGCACTTACAGGAATGTCATGTTTCTGAAAAGTTTGAGGTACAAATCTTAATACCACAAAAATACGAAGCATTGCAAGTGATCAATAGTCCCACTGTGTGTAAAATTAGCTCTCATGCTGAAAACTGTGTATAGTGGAATCCAGAGACTCAAGTTTAAATTGCAACATTCTGCTGTCGTAAGATACTTGGCTACAAACTAGAGAATTGTACCAGGTAGCCAAGTAAAGATACAAGACAAAATAAGCTTAAAATTGAAATAAATACTAGTAAAACACATTCTCTTCTTGTAAAACAGTAAAAACTAGAATTATGTCCATGGAACATCGAAGCCGCTTACCATAGATAGACCATAGGTATTAAGCTTGTCTTGTCAATACACTCAATTATATATTGAGTGTATTGACAGACAAGCTTAATACCTATGGATAGACAGCATTTTCAGTTTGTGCGCAAAATTCAGTTTATCATAAGATGTATTCATACATGGGCTTAGATAGCTAATTCCGTGATTTATACAATCTTGATTTACAGTACTACATAAATTTAACAGAGCAGAGAACAAAGTTTTTCTTATCATTTAAAATATTAATCTAGAAACAATAATAGAAAGGGGTAATTTTGCATTTGTTTAAAATGTTTAGGATTGACTTTTTTGTGATATAAAAATAAAGAAGCAAAGGTAAAGAAAATGAGAAACACTTCATTTCAGGAAATAAAACAAAGTAGCTACTTATGTATACTTAGTTTTAATACTGTAAGTAAAAAATAAAAAGAGACTCACTTGTGAAGTATATTCAGTACATTTTGTTTAAATATAAGATTTATTTGTAAAATTATCCCCCTCTCTTTGTTAAACAAAATAACTGAATTATTAATTAACTATAAGTTATTACTACATATGCTACTGTGACATATAAAATGCTTTAAAAGTTCTTTGATTTTTTTTCTGACCAAAAACTGAAATCGAGATTTGAGTGACAGTTCCCAACTTTTCACTAGTATTGCCATATGCAATATGCAGTCAGTACAAAGCCCAAGTTCCTAACTACAGGCAAGCTTCTTTGCTTACAATCATGTGGCAGCTATAACTAGTGTTTGTTTTGGAAATAATATGCCCTATTTATGTGTAGTCACAGAATTAATTGACAGCTTCAAATGAATCAGCACAGCAGCCGACTAAAGCTGTACTGTGTTAAACACAGACACGCGTGAGACCTAGCTACTGCACTCACATCAACACCTAGGGCAGCTTTTTATAACAGGTGGTTGAGGTCTGGGGGATCTTCACATCTCTTTTGTGTACTATTAGAAGACATTAATAAGCTCACAGGCGAGTGTCAAAGTTTCTACTTTCCATTTACGATAGTTCAACTATATAATGGAAATATGCAGGAACTGAATTATGAGCGCACACAGTGAAAGGAAGTGGGTCCGTCATGGACAGAATCAATAAGCCACTTGGCTCTTGCCAAGAGTGGCTTAAAATTTAGTATTCATTTTTTGTTTTTGATAATTTTTGTAGGTTTTTATTCAGAGGAGTCACAAATAACATTTTGACAATGTCAAGGAACCCCATTACCAAGAAATATACTATGTATACTGTAGTGGATTCCCAAAATGTGGATGAGTCCAAAAGGAAAAGCATGAGTTTAGAACTCAGATATGTGTGTCCTAAACATCACCTCTTGGGCTCAATCTGTTGTTCATTACCCTGACACTGCCTGGTCCAAGAAAGTAAGGACGGGCCAAGGTGCACACTCGGGAAGCTTTGTGCAGGTATACTGGCATACCGCTGTTATGGGTGATCACTACCCAGCCCTCTGGCAACACCTCAAACGGGTTGGTTCCCCTCTCTGAAAATGAAAGATACAGTCACAAACCCTTCCCTGCTAAGCAAAAAGAAGAGAAACTGTAATTTTCAACTTTGATATGTTTTCTTACATAATGGTTATCGTGAGTCTGCTGAGAAGACTTTTACAATACAAGATTTTTCTTTCCTACAATATCATTAATCCAGACCTAGTCAATATCTCAAACCAGTGACCAATTTTCTATGCAGTGATTTACATATCTTTAGACATTCTGTAAGAATAAATGAAATCTTAAGCATGTGTTTATCATTCCAGTAAGTTACCTGTCAGAACAACCTTCTCTTTCTGTATAGGACAGTCTCCTGTGGTACGTCGCTCAAAGCCCTCATCAAGCCAGGCATAGATTTCACTGTCTTCCAGATCATCATCGCTGTAGAATTCACCCATATCATTCTCTCCTTCAACATCTCCCAAGTCATCTATAATCTCAAATTCCTGGGTTCCATCTCCAGGTTCCTTTGGTATATTCTCAATACTATCAGCACGCAGGAACTTTGCTGGCACTTCATCATCAGACTCATCTTCCCCTTTCCGTTCCAGCACGGCATGGGGGCGCTTCATTGTTTTTGAAGGTTGTGCTTTATTTTCCTTCCTGTCAATTTCCCTGTCTTCATGCACTGTTAAAATTACATTCTTTCAAGTGATACTTAGTCTTATTCACATCAAAGTGAAACTTAATAGAAATATTAAACAAACATAATCAATGAGTTAAGTACAGACTAGCACTGTTCAAGTCAAGTTCTTTGTTCTACATAATTTTAACCCACAAAAATACAATTGCAAGAGGCCAATGAGCCTTAACGGTCACCTGAGTTCTGATGTATTTTATTCAGAAAGTTGATTTTGTTTTTAAAACATGACCAGAAATAATATTCAAAGTGAGAAAATACAATAAATCCATCTTAATCAATATATCTAGCATACAGAATTAAGACTAAAAAGTATTTTAAACTATCACCTCTCCTTTGGGCCCTGCCCTACCGCCCTTAGGGGTAGGGCTGACTCAAAATTTTTGAACTATCAAACTATCAACTCAGCATAATGCCGAGTTTATAGTTTGATAGTTCAAAAATTTTGCAGTGTATATAATGCTGCATTATAATTCCAATCTAGTTATCAACATGTAACATCCAAAGTATCATTTGCCAATATAAACAATAATCAATTTTGGTAGAGCACCTTAAGACTCTTCCATCTAGGAAGAATATTTGATTGTACCATATTTGGATCTTGAGAAGAAGATTTTTGAAATTTTAGTCAATTTGATCCCTTTTTGCCCTGCCCCCCAGGCCCCTGGGGGCTGGGGACCATATTATTCACAATTTTGGTTGGCCTTTGGCCATGGAAGGTGTCTGCCAAATTTCATTGAAATTGGTTCAGGGGTTTCTGAGAAGAAGTCGAAAATGTAAATTGGTTACGGACGCACGACAGACAACGATGGATAAAAGGTGCTGGAGTTTATAATTACCAAGCAAGATTTATCAGGGTGCTGGACCCAATCAAGATTTACCATGGTGCTTGAGTTCACCAAGCAGAGTTGAAGATGTCAGTAAATTTAACATCTGTATCCATTTTGGGTGCAACAGATGCAGAATTACATTGAAACCTTTATATATTTGTTTACATCTTTACATTACCTGTTGCTTTGGTGTCTGTCTCATTTAACTCAGCCTCTGACACAATTTCTCCATCTGATTCAACATCTTCATCCGGAACATTATCTGGTTCCGAGTTATTTTCTGTAACCGACGTCTTCTCTGGTTCTATTGAGTTCATTGCATCTTTCACACTCTCTGCCTCCGACTCTATTTCTCCCTCCTCTAAATCTCCCTCCTGCATCTCGGACGTCATTTCCCCACCATTATCAGTGCCAAAGTCCAACCTTTCAGTTATGTGATTGGACGTTTGCGTTGACGATGGTGGTACTAAAGGATTCCTCTCCATTGGTTCCGTTTTACACTACCACTTTTGTACATATAGGGTATGTCACAATTAATTTACAATTCTTCAAGATATATGATACACAATGATAGGACCAAGTCTCGATGACAGTGTTAAATGTATTCTTACGTCAATTTTGGATGCGAAAACCCATTTGATCAATCAAAACATTCTCCTTGTTCTATTGACACCTGTTCAAAAGCACAATTACAATGGATAAATAAACATTACAGGTCAGGCGAAAGATGTACACAGTCAGGGTACTAGCAAAGGTTAAGATTTTACCTTGACACTTACCCTTTACCAATACACCCTACAATGCACTACCAAGTAACAAATTCGAATGAATGAAAAGGTATAACATGGACGTAAGGTTGCATTATAAGTTGTAAACACAAGTTACAAGCAACATGCACAAATAGGCCTATACTTCCGTCTAATTTGCAGCAAATATACAGCGAAATATAGCCAAGATGTAATCTTAAATTGACACTTGAAGGCTTCAACTCTAAATGATTAATTATACTTTACCTGATTTATGTTCACAATTTATATTTGCGCATACAATTAAAAAGTTTCCTGACAATAGATATACACGAAATACACTCGTGACAGCCAACAGCCAACTTCCGGTATATTTGGGATGTTAAACAAAATGAACGTTTTGTTTGAATGCGCCAGATTTAGAAGATCACAACCAAGAAAATTATTTGCCAGTTCTTAATCATTTCATGTACATAATCACACAACAAATCGAAGACGCATCATCATCTTACTATACTGTGGTGGCAAAATTTAGTCGATCTCGAATATAGAGACAGACGAGACCTATTCAGAAATATTCTGGAGTCACCGTAATTAAATAGAGGCGCGAATGACAGATTAAATATTGTCAGGATATCTTCGATGATTCCATCGTCATGAAACTTGTTGTGGAGAACAAAAATAGTCTAGGCCGAGAAGACATCACTGAGAAAGTAAAGTACTCTTTCTTGTGGTGATTATAAAATACAAAACGGAGACAATATATAATAAACCGAAAATAAAAAGTACAAAATAATAATATGTCATATTCAAAAGATTATGAGAATTAATTATACCTGTATCTTACTCTCATTACCAAGATCACATTGATTTTGAAAAGATTTTTTTATGGTGGAAATAAAAGATATATCGTTCGTGTTTCGTTCCATATTTCAAACTCATCTGCATTATTTTAGGATATTTGAAGCGCCACCTAGAAACTGCTTAGGCCTACAGCCAATGTAGAGAGGGACGAGACATGAAAAGTACGAAGATGTTTAACGTACTCCGACAACAATTATAATTTTCGAATAAGCATATTTTCGAACATAATGACAAGAATTCTAGGATCTGTTCGTACGGACCGATTTATCTGCAATACAAATTTCTCTTTTCTTACCAGTTGACCATAAGGCATAACAGTGTTGTCTATTTTTAGTATCTCTGGGGTAAAACCTCACAGACACCCAAATATTATGCAGGCCCAACAAGTCAGATCTTGATTATTTTCAAAAGATTGCTCAGTAGGCTTACTATAACTTATTCAAATACAGCATAAGCCATAACCCCTGAATAATTTCAATATAAATAGATTGTTTATGGGTTGATGGAAAATGTACATATTTTTATTTTAATGAAAAAGTCATTGATGAAACTGATTAACAGCATCCTTTTGTAAACAATGAAGATAAATTCCATTTTGTAAATAAAGGTTAGGGGTAGGACACAATTCAAACTTAAGTGAGAAAACAACAGGTTTGTAGACTGTCTCGTGAAAGATTAGTCCACATATAGTTTAATTATCTTTAAAGCATACTTTACAGAAACCAGGCTTCTGGAGTTATTTTTTTTTTTTTTACTTCACATACTTAATTGCCAACTCACAATTTTCAACTCTGTAATAGAGCATTTGTTTCCCACGGAAAAAAAGGCACAGAAAAAGGGCAGTACATTGGACCGAAGAGGGCATATTAGACCAAAAAGTGCATTTTAATTAGCCGCTAATGAAAGTGCCTTTTTAGCCTCACATTAGAGCAATAGGGGCACTTAATTAAAGTGCTCTTTTTGGTCTAATGTGTTCCTTTTCCTGCTGCTAATTAAGCAGATGCAGCATAGATTTTGACAGTCCTGCTGGAATACAAACAGCATGTATTATTCTTATTATAACGAGGTGTTCCCCGAGTGCCAACATATTTACCAACAATAGGCAGGTGTTGTTTTATGAAACAGTGGCAATTCAATTACGGTATATACTGTTTCATATAAAGACTGAATTCTCACCTAAATATTCACCTGAGATTTACCTGTATTTCATACCACAATTTTTCTCAGATGACCTTTGCTTCAATATATGTGGTAAAAATCTTAAAATGTTAGTCTTTCCAAGAAAAATTCAATAAATAAAAATAATATTTAATGTCTGAATTAATAGTGAAATATTCCTTTATTGAACTGAATATATAGTTCCCAACCATTCCTTTGTTATTGGTAAAGATTAAAAGTTATTTGATAGAAAACGAATGATTTGATGAGGGAGCACATATTCGTGCTTGATGAAGGCTGTAATGTTTTAGCACAAATAAACAAATATTTTCTTAAAGTTAAATGCCTGAAAAATAAGTTATAAAATGCCTGAGAGCAAAGAAAAGGGAAACCGAAATGTACAAAAATAATTGAAAGTAAAGAAAAAATCTTAAATGAAAGGAAACAATGAGGTAAGAAACATTCTCTGCAGTACAAAGAAATGCTGGTTCCATGAAAAGATTCTGATTATTTTCAAGATGAAGAAGGCTGAAGTGACATCTGCACTTCTGTTGACCTGAATGAGAGATGAATATACCGGTATAAGTCACCAGTCAAAATATGCATATAATAATTTATCAATCCTTTTTGTTTCATTAATTGTCGCATTGTCTGTATTACCTTGTTTAAATTGAGGGGCCACGGTGGCCAAGTGGTTAAGGCGTCTGACATTCTGCTACCTGACTAGCCCTCCACCGCTGGGTAGCGGGTTCGAGACCTACATGGGGCAGTCGCCAGGTACTGGCCGTCGGTCGGTGGTTTTTCTCTGGGAACTCCAGCTTTCCTCCACCACCAAAGCTGGCATGTCCTTAAATGACCATAGCTGTTAATAGGGCATAAAACAATTTTGACATATTTAATTTTGAGAATGATCAGATGAACAAAATTGTCGACAGGCAGCCATCTTGGATTTTGACAGTGAAGGTTTCTTATGGCCATTTCTCAGGAAGTATTTGGGAGATCTTTCTTAAATTTATATGTAGGTTCCCCTTGGTAAGTAGTACTCTGCTTGTTCCAGTCTACTGTAAATGAGTATGTGGTTGGGCATTGCTAGAATTGTTGAATGCTAGCTGTTAGCACTGAAATGGCAGCACTGGCTGTAGGCTCCCAAGGAAGTTGAGAAAGATTTTGGCTGGTTGCAAAGGCTCTATAACCACAAATACAAACAAGGTTGTAATAAAAGTGGTATATAAGAACTTTTAATTATTATTATAATAATTGAACTTGTTTTTCTGAATTTTGACTTTAAATAAATGTTGAATAGGAAACACATATCTAATATCATTTGCCTTAAATTTGTTAATAATAAATAAAGTTATGACATCTGTGACAACTACTAGTATTTATTTTACTTGTAGACTTGAACGTCTTGTGGAGAACTGACTGGTCATCACAACCCAGCTTTTGAATCCTGCATTTTAGTTGGTCCATGTTTTCTTAATCATCAGATGTGATGCATACAGAAAAGTATCGAGGTCAAATGTTCCCTAACTGTTACTAGTGTGGTGTAAGTTTCATCCTCTAAGAAAAATTTATCTCTCAAATATACCCACAATCAGGCTAGACAAAATCAGGCTAAAGAGATTTGGGTCTTCTAGAGACTAGAAAATGGGTCTGAATGTGCACTGAAAACTGGCAGACACATATGAAGTCAAGTGTCTTCAAAATGTGAATATTACTAATAATTCCAGCCAAATTTAATCAAAAGGAGAAAAGATGAGGCAAAATAAGAGTAAGCGTACCAGCACAAAAGTGAATCCAAAGGGGCAAAAGAAGTGTTCTAGAAAGGTGGCTCAAGCATTGAAAATCAAGTGTAGTCAAAAAGGCCATTAAAGAAACCAGTCAAGTGTAGCCAAATAGTGATTACTGAATTAAAGAGTCAAGTCGAATGTATTCAAAACAAATTGTGACGACAGGAAGGAAAGACAATTGTACTCAAAACTGGACTCAAATGGAACAGACAGCAGCCATTGATTCTCCCAGTTCGGCCCAAAGTGGTGATAGTGCAGCTCAAAGTTCAAAGATAATCAATGTTCTACCAAGGAGCCCACTATTACATATCCCACAGAGTGTGGTACAGACACTAAAGATGGCTTCCAAATCCATTCCAATTCCTGCAAAGGGCCGCATGATCCTGCTCAACTCTGCTGTCTTGCTGAACAGGGATGCACTTGTGGAGGCAAGTCTTGATGCTATAAAACAGTCACAAGAGGCCGGAGTAGTGGACGTGACCGGTGACCAGGTTAAGTGACATAGATACACACGCTTCTAGACGCCCTGCTTAATACAGATTCCACGTAAATATCAAATCTGTATCCTTGCATTGGATATCTTATTAGAATTAGCATCCATGATTGCAATATTGGGTGATATGAGTTTAGTGTAGAAATTAAACTGCACCAGAATCCTAGGCCTGCATACACCTGTGATCTAATCAATAGTTCAGCTTTGATTTAATATAAAAGTGAAACACAAGGTAGCATAGGATTAAGATCTTTCATAAATTGACACAATTTTCAAAGTACATAAAGAAATGTCTGCAAGCTTTGCAATTCAAGGCTATTTTCAAAACAAAAAAAATTCATGCCAAACACCTATCAGAAAGTTAGTCTTTGGATGAATGACCTTGACTTATATTTAAGGTCATAGGGTTAACCTTTTTCCAAAATTCAACAACTTCTGAATAACCATAAGGCCTAGGGAGATGACATTTTGCCAGCAACACCAAGTAGTGATGGTCAATCAGTTTAAAATCATAATTGATTATCTGTTTGTTATCTGAAGTAGTAAACAAATTGAAGATCGATTGCATATTCGGTTTATGATTTTTAGGGACTAAATACCTAAAGAAAGTGAGAGAACTTCTAATACAGTAAACCTGCGGTCAGTTCGAGTAGTTCGAACATACTTTTTGAAAAAAATCATAATTTTCTGTCTAGTGTATCTATTTGCATTTCGTCAGCATTTAACTACTGAATAACGGGTAGTACTCATGTGCAACCATTGTTGTCATTAATGTCGGACAATTTGTACGCAAGTAAGCCACATGTCGCTGATAATCGAGTTTTTTTCTTGTAAACATGTGCATGCGCCAGTCGAACATCTTAAGGCCCTGACCATGTATGATATCTTAACAGCACAAGGAGTGCAGAATGTTACCGTCACAACACTGACAGACGTGTATATTGTCATGATATTACTGTGATAATTTGATTATATAATCCGGACCTGGCCACCGATCACTGAATTTTAACTTAATTGATATATTACCTATTTATGTGCCAAAACATAAATATCTGACCAGGTTGTCGATTGAACTATTCATCCGCAATTGTAGTTTCATTCCACCCTCCGCATTTTTATCAGTACAACTGAGCTTTCGTCTATACTCGAGAAAACATCTACTGTTTTGTGGCCTTCAAACTGTTGCTTTGCAATTGAACTTAATATATATAATTGATTATTATTTATAGAAATATATACATAATGTATATATATACCATTATTCATCTCAAGATTTGCAAATATATATCGCAATAAGGCAACGACTTGACTGTTGGCCGTGAATTTTGCTTATGTCTCCTCGGATAGTTCAAACTACTCTTTATTTTAGCAGCTGTAATTTGGTGTATTTTCGATCAGTATTGACAATTTTTATTTAATTTTGTTCGAACTGACCTTAGGTTTACCGTACATCAATAGGCAATTGTTCACTATACATTAGGTTTAATTTTATAATGAATGGATATCAAGCAATTTTTATGCATCATTTTCAATCATATAGTATAAGTGATAATAATATTTGACTACCAAATCAGACTTACATGGAAGATGTTTAAATACTTTGATTTCAATGATGAACGAATTATATCAATTATGGAATTAGTGATCAAGAATCAGAACCGGAAAAGGCAAACGGATCAATTTTTCGATTATAATCAATCATCAGCCCATCACTACATGCTGGGCTATCAGTTATGCTCAGACGCAAGGTCAGTTACAGGGGTCTAATATATTCTTAAACCAAATTCTTTTGAATAATCAAAAGACTCCGGGTGACTACATTTGGCCAGAAGCATGCTGGGATGAAGAACTTTCAAGTTCGTTCAAATGATTTACGTTGTTGCATGTCCAAGGTCACATGGATCAAATTTGTAAAAGACTTCTCCAGAGTAACTAAAAGGTGGTAGGACATTATATTTAATCAGTAACATGATAGGATGCAGTTTGTTGAAATTGATGAACTTGACCCAATTTCAATGCCATACAACTTCTTCTGAATGGCCAGTAGTGTTCAGAATGAAATGTTATCAATTTTATCCAAAGGAATGCCCATGACCCATGTTCAAAATCACATAAACAAGAGGTCTAGAGCAGCAATATTTGGCAATTTACGTTATTAGGGGCTATGATGTCGGTGGAAATGAATGACCTTGTCAAACCTTCAAGGTCACAGGTCAAATGTGTGAAAACTGTTAAATGACTATTTCTGAATATTGAAGAAATCAAGGTTGATGATATTTGGCCAGTAATATACTAGGATGAAGGGTTATAAAATGTATTGAAATGAATGACCTTGACCCAATTGCAATTTCATAGTGATGCTCTGTTAAAATTATTAAGCATTTTCAGAACAGAAGCCTAGGGTAATTATGTTTTGGCAGTTGCATGCTAATAGCAGCTATGATACATGTTTAAATTTGGTTATATTTAGATTGTTCAAATAAATAACATTGACCCCATTTCAATGCCATATGTTTAAATTTGATGGAATATTTAATTGACTGACGAATAATAAAAGAAGCCTGCTGAAGTTTCTCATATTTTGTAATGTGGGTTAATGGTTTTTATTACTATGACGTGTTAGAAGTGATTAAATGGCTATGAAAATCATCTTAGTTCAAATCAATAAAATATGTTCAAATGTAGTCAAAGTGGGGATTTTTTTTTTTTCATTTTGAGAATTGGACATAACTTCTTTAATAATTGTTACTAGTTCCATACACACCTTCAGTATACACAATACTTCAATATGTAATACAGGTTTTTTGATGAAATGACCACAACAGTTTTTTTGGCAGAAAACATAGAATTTTGGTAATTTTGAGAATTGGACATCACTTCATTAATAATTGTGAAATTTGCTTCCGATTTTATACAAACCTTCACTACAGACAGTACTTTAACATATACTTGCTCAAATGACTATATCAATTTTGGGGGGAATTTTTGTGTTTTTGGCCTGTTAATGATAAAAAAATTTTTTTTAGCTCAGTAGGTAATGCGATGTACAACTCATTGCGTGTCTGAAACAGAGATTTGAAATGCTTGGCTTCGTTTCTAGGGCTGAAAACTTAGAATTTGGGTGATTTTTAGAATTGGACATAATCTATTCACAGCTTAGGTACTTACAGTAAATAAACATATTTACTTTCAGAAACATTTCATTGCACATATTTACCAGTGCATATTAGCTTCACCCATGAATGCATCTATCCCAGTTTTCATATATGCATGTGATAAAAAGCGGTACCAAAATAAAGAATTTATTTGAAAATGCTATAAACATAAATTGTGTGTGAAAACACAATATGGGTAACGGCGAGACATATAATTACGTGTAATTCCTGAGAAGTTGTAAAATTTGTTATTACAATTTCTCAAAGTTACCCTGGGTTCCATAATTTTGAGACTGAAAAAAAAAAAATTGCCACAGGCTGTCCTCTTGAATTTTGACATTTCAATAACATTATCACTAATTCCCAGGATGTACGACTTGCAATGATTGGCCATATTTACATTAAGTACTGTAGAAGTAACTATGTGGAATGATAAGCTCACATTGAAGGTTGTCTGTTATACACAATAGAATGAGGTTCAGATAAAAAGTTATCCCAATGGAAGTCTTGTTTTGATAAGTAAACAAATTTTTTTAACAAATGAAGGCTGGTCATCTTCATATAAAACTGACAATAGTATCATTATTAGTCCTCCTAAATTAAATGAGGTTAATGCCACCAAAAACTTGTATTTCTAAACACAGTACTATGTACATTAAATATCTATGTTTGATTTCTTACAGGAGACGCCAGTGTTTGAAGTTATTCAGGAACGAGAAGAGAAGATTTCAGTTTACAGAGATGACAATAATGAGAAAACCAATGATATTGATGATGTTATCAATGACATTAGCTCTAAATTTCCAAAATCAAAGGATCAAAAAAGAAAACTAATTGATCAATCAATTTCTAAACCTAAGTCACACAGCAATGACAAGTCAACATCTAAGTCACACAGCAGTGACATGTCAACATCTAAGTCACACAGCAAT
>JAULCA010288913.1:0-12973 GCA_032360845.1 Crassadoma gigantea
AGACATTAGGAAGAAGAAAGTTGTTTAGAAAGAAGAGAAAAGATAATATCCCATACTTAGTCGCCTCTTACGATCATGCAATGGGGGCTATTTGCCATTACATAAAACCTGTGTGTAGTGAACTGCTTACCATAGCAACCAAACTTTTCAGCAAAAAAACAACTGCATGCGTATCACAACATGGTCCCTAATATTCCTGTGTAGTTTACACCACTTACCCTGTTTAAATAAAATTTATCTAAGGATTAAGAGAATATGTCTGGACAAGACATCCCTCATTATGGGGATGGTAACCAAATGGCATTTGCTGTTTTGGAAAATAGAGCCATTGTATTTGTCTTCCCTCCCCTATATAGCAATTATCAGCTGAATCGGACAATACCTAAATTTTGACCAAACAAAAGCCTCCATTTTGTTTTCATGGAAACGGTTATGGAAAAACATGGCATTTCAACTTATTGGCATTAATAGGTTACACAACTTGTCCAAGTTTAAATAAATTTGATCGAAGGACTGAAGAGCTATCGGCAATAACACAAAACCTGTGTATAGTGATCTGGTTACCATAACAACCAAATTTTTAAAAAAATTCTGTGAGGGCACATCTCCATATTGCACTGGCCATTGTAACAAATTTTTAAAAAGATCCGTTGTAAACTGAGCGAATGCATAGCCGGACAAAATGCGTTACTGACAGACGGACGGACGGACAAGTTGATTCCAGAATACCCCCTATATTCGTTGCGAGGGGTATAACAAGTGCTTCAGAGGGCTTGTACTGCTCACTTTCTGAATAAAATTAGTACATGACAGTTAAATTCTGAGGTTAGGGCAATTTCACTGTTTAAGTCAGTTGCAGGGAAATGTTATCATTGAAACGGTTTCATGCTATAATGTGATCAACATGTCATGGCATAAGTGTCCCCAAATATACTAGAGTGGGGTTAACCATGACGTCTCTTTGTGCATAGCTTTTGTTGTTGTTGCTAAATATTTGGGATTTTAACAGTTTCAAATATATGACCAAGAAACAAGTCCCGAGAGATTAGGTCGATACAAATGTTGTTTTTTACCACCTCCCCCAATTTCGGCTTTACTGTTGAATGTTATCTAAGTTAGCCCATCGACATGTGAGTTTGCTGACGACACCGCAAATATAGATAAGAATCGGGCGTTGTTCCTAATGAAGATGAGCGGTAGATGATGCCAACAATATACAAAATGTACGGTAAATACAAAGTACAAGCCTACTGAAAACGATTTCATTTCAAGGTAACTGAATAAGAGATAGATCAGAAAACAGACCATGCAGCAATTATCTACCAAAACAATTTACCTTCTGGCGTTTGATGACAAGTATCGGTTCTTCCTGGATTTTAATCTCAAACAGACGCTTAATATAAGTGCTAATATGTACTTGTAGAGCAATTGACAGCTGGTTTGAGAACATTACTTTACAGAATCGAATGCATCAACACGGAAATCAGCCTTTAATTTGATTTAGTACGTGATTCGTAATTAAATAAAGTTTTATTTTTCGATTAGTGATAAGTACATTTCTACGCATAAAGCATTGACAACGCAAGTATGATTAAAAATACTCGCCACAGATGCTGCGTTCTGCCACGTATATGCTTATTATATACTGTCCTTTTTGTTATCTTTGGTTTGATATCTTGTTAGAATAACATTTATATGAAACATAAGGCGGCAAGGGCTTGCATCCCTCACCTTGATATTTAAACAATCATATATTTTATTGAAAGTGGTATTTTCAATAAGATTCCGGGAAAGGTTCAATCGTGGCAGCATTTGCGTAACTCGAAATTTTCAAACATGCGTACATTTTTATAAAAGGTGGATTTTTCGAATGATACACTTTTATGACTCAGGGACAAAGTTTGGTTTGATTTTGTTTAACGTCCTATTAACAGCTAAGGTCATTTAGGGACGGCGTCCCTTGTGTGCAAGATGCATGCGTGTAGTGAATGCGTGCGTGTTTTGGGGGGCGGCGATATGTTCGTGTACTGTCTCCCTGTGATCTTGGCTCGAAGAGAGGCGTACACTAAGGCTTTAAGAACTTACCTTCTTGCCCTTTGAGATATATGTTGAGCGTAAGCCCCTGTGAGGAAGGCTTTGGGTTCTGTCCCCTGGTCAGGACATACAAAGGTCTATAAAAATGGTAGTTTCTACTCCTGCTAAACGCTCAGCAATTTAGGAGAGGGACGACTGGTTCGCCCGTTGTGATTCAAGGAACTAATGCCTCATATGTACATGTATTCACATCTTTATACCAATTAATTGTAGAGGGTCAAAACTATTTTAATGTTGACTATTTTTCTCATTATTCCAGCTTCGGTTACGTTAAATATTTTGTACAATTTACTGAAATGTAATTTGTAAAACCAATTCGTTTGCTTTTAATAAGTGTTTCCATCTTTTGAATACGTTTACGTTTTGATGTTTTCTTTCTGTGAACTCTACTTTTAATGTGTCCGTTGGTCCTACGTGACATTATATGAAAAGTAAAACACAAGGGACAACAAATTAATATCTGGTCATTAAGACAAAGACGAAGAATATAGATCTGCAGCACTAACATTGTATCTACAATGGGAAGAAGTTAAACTGTATTGCACCTGTATTTATTTTTCGCCTCCTTTTACATGTACATATTATATAAGCAGTAATAGTTTTGCTTTGTAAGCCCTTTATGTCCTAGATTCAGCCAACATTATTACGTAGGTATCTACAAATGATAATAAATTGTGATATATTTTATAATCAATTCGTCGCTATTGATATATGTTTACATCTTCACACTCTTTAACCTTTTGTTTCTTGTTTTTATGTATTCAGTTGTTTGAATGTCTTTTTTTACACTGTTGTTTAGCCCTAAATGACTCAAATTGTCGATTGATCGTAAAACAATACAAACCAGCCAACTGTTGATAAAAGGTCTTGCAACAAATGCAGACGGGTTCCAAGGAAGACACCACTGATAAATGATAATACCGACCTGAATACAGTAAAAATGATTGCAGTTACAAAAACACAGCATAATCCTTATACAATGTATAACTAGAATTTATTGAACATTTATTGCATTAGTTCCAAACTTCACATGAACAAAACACTGAAGACTAACAAGCAAAGGAAATATTTGTTTTCATTTAGTTCACGCTACGTTAGAGTGCAACATTTATGGAACACACCATAGCACTGAACCGTTTCAAGTGTCAACATTTCCCTGTCACTGACTGTTGTGATTTGATTATCCGATATCTTTTCACTATTTTTAAATTTGCATAGGAAATTATTGAAACTGTCAATGATGGGATGTCTGCCGTAAATGATCGGTCGGAAGCGGAACGAGTCTCTGGTATATGTTCGGATTATTTCATGGATCTACATATGTGATTCTCCTTGCTGTGTTTTGGGTGTATTTAAACACAATGTCGTTTCTTCGGGAAGGATATATTGCAAACAGTTGTGGTGGTTTGATTGTGTGTTTATCCGATTTGCTGTTATTGTCAATGGATTAACCGATACCACGACTGGTGTACTGCACAGAAGTACCTCGGGGAAGAATAGGCGTCTCTACGTATTAGCGTCCAAACTGGGTACTTATTTTGTTAGTAAATTGATTTATCACCTGACCAGCGGCGATCGCCGTATCCATTTCGTAATCAAGATACGTTGGCTTGATCCTACTATATCGTTGGTCACTGTCACGAATTGCTAAAATTAAGTTTGTATGTGCCGAGATACGAGATTGATCGGACTGGTTCCTGTTGTCAGCAACGCGTCTATTACAATGCAATTTGTAAGTTTCTACATGAATACGCGACCAGGCCTCTCTAAATTTGCCAAAATGTTCAATGCCACGGATTGTCCCATTGTTAGTTTTCCCTTTCGTGAAATTCCAGGTGTTCAAATCTGCTGAAAGAAGCGGAAGGCAATATGATAAAGTTACCGTTCTCAAGCATCGTTAAAAGGGATATGTTTTTCTGCTATCTTTAATTATTTGAAGGCATGGCAAATTTATTGGTAGTTCTCTAAATATTAAGCTATTAGTACTGATGATGCACGGTATTACTGCTCGGTTCAATTGGTATACAGGATTACCTAAGTTCAGATTAATAAGGTTTCACTGCACACTTAACTACCCAGTTCAGGAGATAAGCGGATCCACTGAGCATAACATGCATACATAACAAATGTAACTGCTTGTTATCGTAGGACAAGTACTCAAAGGATACGGTGATGGAGTGTTATGGTAACTAATTAACTCCCAAGGCTTGTAATACCTTAGATATGGTAGTTGCGTAACATTCAGCAATAATATTAATTGCAAACCTGGTTGTCCCGTCGTCATTGTAATGTGATCGGATTGAATACGTTGCCTTCATCGTTGGATTTTAGTACAGTGGCACTTAAAAATGTCTACAACAGATGGCTTAGGATTGTTTAACATACAATCAACAGCTATGGTTTCTGAAAACTCCCATGACAATGCCTCACTTTTGGCCTTTAGCTGAGCGTTCTCCCATGTGAGGACGGTTTTTGGTTCTCTCCCCTGGTAGTTTCTACTCCTGTTTAACGCTCAGCAATTTAGGAGTGGGACGGCTGGTTCGCCCGTTATCAGAATAATGTGACCGGGTAGGGTGTCTTTGGCAGTATGTTTTAGTGAGGTACAATGCATCACTATAAAGTCGGCATCAGTCCTGCGCTTTCATAAAAAGACAAACATGACCATATCGCTAGCGCAAAGATGGTTTGGTTATATTTTGTTTAACGTCCTATTAACAGCTAAGGTCATTTAAGGAAGACCTCCCATGTGTCCAAGATGCATGCGTGTAGTGTATGTATGCGTTTTTTGGGAGGCTGCGATATGTTCGTTTTAGTCTCCCTGTGATAGCCTGATAACTGAAGCCGACTCTATAGTGCTACCTCAATAAAACATACTGCCGAAGACACCCAGCAGGACATTCCACTCGGTCACATAATACTGACAACGGGCGAACCAGTCGTCCCACTCCTAAATTGCTGAGCGTTAAGCAGGAGTAGAAACTTCCATTTTTAAAGACTTTGGTATGTCTCGGTCAGGGGACAGAGCCTTAAGCCTGCCTCACAAGGGCGAACGTTCAACTTATGGCCGTAAGTGAGGCATTGTTAAGGATGACATCAAGAAGGACAAGGTTGTTTAGCAGAAAGAAAAAAAATACGATCCCAAATTTACTCGCCTCTTTCGATCATGCAATTGCGGGCAGCAGGTACAATTCTTACGCCATACCTGCAGGAATCCTAGCGCAATGAGGCAAATGCATTAATTTACCTTCATCAAGAACACAAACACGCGTGGAATGATAAGACGTTAACCAAAATAAAACCAAACTAGATAAAAAGAAACAAAATGTATGAGATGTTGTCTCCATTTCAAAATTTAGGTGCATCATATTTAAGTTTATGGAAGGTTCTAGTCAGACATCCCTTTGTTGACTGTAAAATCCGGTATTTGCATTGTTTAAACTATTTATACATATATATTTACAAAATACACTGACTTTGGAATGCTATACAGGGGCAAACAGTCCTGTACCATTTTAGACAACAAAAATATCTCATTTTTTAATGTACTTGAATAAACATGAGAATTGCACGGCACGTAATTACGTGCTGTGTGCACATTGTCCTGTCAAAGGACCAGACAGGCTGATATAGTATAAAACACCTTTAGTTGTTCTGCTTGTGAAGAAGTCGTCTTCTTGTCTGTGTAATTCAGTTTAGCGTAATAATAGCCAATATAATAGTTTCTTAGTCTTAACAATCGATCTGTCTTGTGTGTTTATCCCCAGACACTCTATACGTAACGTCACTTAGACCAATTATTATTGATTCGGGCAGTCATTGTCTTAGTAAATGGAGCTGTACATCCCAACGGCCGCCACTATTAGATTTGTGTATACTTATGTGAGTAAACTGGAAACTGGTCACTATCAGCGACACGTGCCACCCTTTATTCTGTGTTGTGACTTAAAATTCCAGAACCCTTCAACGTAAGAATACATTATAGAATTATTATACCCTTACAACAAAGTTCATAGAAAAAAAATGTCCAGATAACTACTTCTATTTCAACGAAACTTTTAAGATATAAATATCACCTGAGGTGGTGCATTCGGGTACATTGTATATTTTTTTTATTCTGACCTTTTTTACTAAGTTATGGCTCTTTTTTTTAACAAACCCTGATATTTTTTTGTCCGGAAAACGAAGGTTTTCAGATATAGTAACTACCATCTGATATAGTGCATCCAGGTGTTTTTTTGGTTTTTCTCACAGATGTTTGGGAGTAATTGCCCTTGTACACTTACCCGGACAACTTCTCCAAAACTACATGACCAATTTCAATGAGTTTTCATTTATGATAACTACCACCTTGTGTACCTCGAAAACATAGCTGTCTCTTCCATTTTAGGCTACCTGCAAGCTGTCTGTCTTTTTGTTAAAATTGCAGTTACCATAGTCACTTTCGATATTTAAACTGATTTTTGTCTTTTACCTTTGAGTTTGTTGTTTTATTTTGCATTTGTTTTTGTCGACCATTTGTTGGCCCTTATGACCTATTCTGTGTTGACGGGCCGTTAAGCATTAATAATAATAATAATAATGTTATCTTTGTATTATTTGCTCAGTGTGACTTTAACTTTACGTCGTAATGGTTAAAAAAAAATTGTCCAGGCAACTCCTTATTGGGCTAGGTTTAGCTGTGCTAACTACCCTCCTCATGTTGTGCATCCTTGTATTTTTTTTAACCGATTTTATGGAGTTATTGTCTTGTCCTGACAACTTCTCCTAATTTAATATGCCAATTTTCAATGATTACATATGGTAACTGCCGCCTGACGTTTTGCATCCATTTTATTCCCGACCTTTGAAAAGGAGTTATGGCCCGTTCTTTAAAATAATTGTCTGTCGCCTAAACTACTGATCTGATTTCAATGAAAGTTTACAGATATGGTAAGTACCCCCTAATGTCACTCATCAGATTATTTTTTTCATTTGGTCCCTTTTTTAAGGAGTTATGACCCTTTGTTAAAAATCTTACAACTCGTCCATGGCTACTAGGGCGATTGCAGCAAAACTGTGTTATCTTGGGTATCAATACTTGGTTTTCAATGAGGAGGGAGTCCAGGAAGTATGCCAGTTACCTATATACTTAAAGAAGTGTACAGCTCAGTGAATAAAGAGTTAATTGCTGGTGAGAGACTATGGATCGCTTTGCAATCCTTTACCTTAGTTAGCCTTTAGCTTACAGTGATTGTTCACATAGGAGCGGGGGTATTAGCTTAGCCTCTGGCTAACAGTTGTGGTTGTTGTTTAACTAAACATGCAATCAAATGCGATAGCGCTGTTACTATCATCGACTAGAGCAAACACTGTCTGGAACATCCCATTTTGTTTTAGAATGATTTATAAAGAAGAGATATCATGACAGTAGTAATCAAAATCAAGCCTCCAGACAGTATCATATGATCCACCTGTCTGCGAGTTCCAAGTTATTTTTTAACAGACATTTGTATTCTTTAAATGTGCTTTGTGCCTCAGTTGTGCAGACTTGTCATACTGTTTCCCATTATTGACCGAATGGATAAATTCTCAGTTATTCCTTAGTTTGTTCATCACTTCACGATATAATAAGTCTATTATCTATTTTTGAAACAGTGATTACATCAACTATGCTAAACTCCCCGACACTATTGGTCTTTTCAACTGTCATCAATAGACAAAGCTGCTTTCAATATTCAAATTGATATTTGATTTTTTGTTTTGCCTTAATTTAAATCATTTGTTTCGACCGTAAATTGGTTTCAATTACCTCCTGAAAAGGAAATCACATTATACAAACGGAGTGCCAACATTATTCCAACCGGTACAAAGTCTTGCCATTGATGAAGAATGTTTTGGTTGTATATTGTTTACGTCTCATTGACAGTTTAACTCATTTTGCTTTCCACTCCCTACCCAAAAAAGGAAGTTTAAACAAGCAATAAACGAAAAAACTTTCGTTTCAGTGATATTTTTTCTGCGTGTTTTCTGAGTCGCAGATATCAACATTTGTGTACGTGTTTCACGCGCCTAAATATTCCAGTAATATTATAAACACACAGACTTATACTTCTGTGTGTTTATACTTCAAAACTTAATTTCAATGGCTGTGACGCTTTTACATATTAAAGTATACGCGTACTGGTTGATTACATTGGGGTGTATTTTAATTTAGTCATTTATTATGGTATACTTTCACATGTTTAGACTCTTGTACCATAAAAGATACGCCGTGCAGAATCCGGGTTAGTTTTCCTTCTCTTATACGAAGGGGATATTGGGGAAACCAGGAACAGATCTTTTCCAATAACTGCATGCATATCTTTCTTATTAGAATCACGTGCTTTATTCGTAAAAGCATGGAAAAGAGCAACATTGATCTACTGCCCCCATAGCAGCATTTATGCCATGTTCAGTCCCATAGATCCTGTCTAATTTCATTCCTATCTGATGGCCCCCTTCTGGCGATGCCTCACTAGGCAACGACCTCGTATGACTCTGGCTGTGTTAATGAGCTAAACCAAACCTTACAGGTTACAGGTAAGCCAATTGTATCCCTCAAAAATATTCACAGCAGGTGATATTAACAAATTGTAAGCAGACTTATGCATGATACTGGATATGGCATGAAGTGTGATAGAATATTGTGATACAATCATTTTCGTGCAAATATACTTTCATATCATCAATCACTGTTAATTAAGACTTCTACTGCTGTGATCTTTGTGCCTAGCGCCGATTATTAACAAAAACTGTTATTGAAACAGTATGAACCTTTTCTGACGATTGTCTTGCTGTGTAAAAGTACGAAAGAGATTCTACCTGTGATAGCTGGAAGCGTGAGCAAAATCGCACCCGCAGATTGTCACCACCAAATACAAGTCCTATGGGTCTAATACGCCCACAATTTGTAATAAAAATCAGATGCAATTAGTACAAAAACAATTGACTTATCCATAAGAAGAAAATGCGTTTACAAGCAGACCTGTACATAGATATCATTTACTGCATACCTTAATAAAGGTGGTTTTACATGCATAGGAATTATACTATGCCGTCATTGATAGAAATCTTGTTAGCATTTATTGAATGATGTTTTGTTTTATAGTTGTAGAATGCTTGACAACTTGAATTGAAGAGTGCCGAATCAATTTATCGTGTTTAGCTCTGACGTTATTTATTTATGTATGAAAAATCATGTCATATATCGCTGGTCAAGTTGCTATATTGACAAGTAAGGGATAACGGTTCGTCTCGGTTTGCACAACTAAGTCAGTCTTGTCAGTACGTTAGACAGATTCCAATGGGTATGCATTTGTTAAATGATATTATTAAAACAAAATTAGGAATAAAACATAAAAAAATAAGTAAACAGTATGAGCCAAGACAAACAGCAAATTCATGAGTTTAAATGTATATATGTATATGTCATTTTCACATTTTGACCGATATATATAAGACCAGTTAGCGTCCACTGAAGACAGGACTGCTTTTATTGCAGACAAAGGATTCTTGGAACGACTGGTTTACCCGCTACCAATATAATGTGACAAGTAATGAGCTGGACGCCTTGAGCACAATACGTTCCGTTTTCCTTGCATTTGCAACAGGTTCACCCATTGTCAGTATAATGTGATCAGACAGAATACTGTGCTTGTGCCTTTGGCATTATATTTAAATGAGATAGCACCATAAACACGGCATCATTTTAACATGAAGATATCAAAGAGGAAAACATCGACAGGCAAAGAGGAAACGAAAACAACAATAGGCAGTCTTACGTGGTATTTTACTTCTGGTAACAAAAGCAAATTATTCGCTTTCATGTGACAAAGAAATAAGCCAGAACATGTAGAATCAGTCGTAAGCTTATGGCATAAAAACCTAGCCCACAAACCATATATATATCTTATTTTATACAATCCTTTGCGAATATCTGTCAATAGTGGGAATGTCGCCAACTCTGTAGTATACAGATACGTATGTATAGTGAAATCCTTAAAAGCATGATATAGCAATGACTTATATTTTCTGCATGGAATTCATTTCTCTAATTTATTTATTTGACGTGGTATTATGTTATAACAAGTGCGTGAAATTTGCATGTAACTTTAAGCACACCTACCCGAAGTGTAAGTGAGCTTATGTCATGGTGCGGCGTCCGTCGTCATAAGTCAACTTTTCCTTTAAACGACTTCTTCTGATTTACCAAAAGGCCCAGTAGCGTGATATGTAGCTGATTGGCTCCTAGGATGAAGCCTGACAAAGTTTGCGAAAAGAAATGACCTTGAACAATATTTAAGGTCATAGTTATCAAATTTGTTAAAATCTTTAAACGACTTCTTCTGATTAACCAAAAGGCCAAAGCGTGATATTTGGCTAATGGGTACCTAGGGTGAAGCCTGACAAAGTTTGTGAAAAGAAATGACCTTTACTTATATTCAAAGTCATAGGGTGCAAATTTTTCAAAACCCTTTAACGACTTATGATTAACGAAAGGACCCTGAATCGTGATATTTGGCTGGTAGGTTCTTATACAGACTGATGTTCCGACAATTTTTGATAAAAAAATACCCTTGAGCCATATTCAAGTTCAGAAGGGCTTAAAAGCTTTCAATGACTTCCTGTATATCTGATTAACCAAAAGACCCAGAAGCGTGATATTTGGCTGATAGGTTTATGAGATGAAGCCCGACAATTGTGATCTAATTCGTCTCCTAGAAAAGGAAGTTATTTGTGGATGATAAATAGTTACCTTTGAGTGGTATATGCTTCTAATTTATAGTTGGGTTTAATCCACAGAGTACAACCGACTAAATGCCAAGCAATTTGTACTTGTGATAAAAATAGAGTACCAGGTGAGCAATGGAGGCCCATTGAGCCTCTTGTTATGATCTCTTCGTTTGATTTTTAATGTTAGTTTTATGATCGTCAAAAACGACGTACACGGTATGAATTGCTTAGGTTTGACAGAGAGGAAAACAGCATTGTGTTCAACAAAACTAATACAAAATTCGAGTCTTGATGTTGCATTCATTCACCGTTTACTTTATTTTTGAAGTGGAAACATGGAATTAATATCGACTTAAAACCTTTCATTCACAAAGCACTATATACAAGAAAATGTACCTCTCCTATGAAAGCCTCTTGTGCAGTCGCGTAAAATGAGCAGTTTGGTTAAACGTCCTATCAACAGGTAATGTCGTTAAAGGAAGTGCTTCCATGTGTGTAATGTATGCATGCCTGTGTGAATGTGTCCTAGGGGCAGTGGATGTTTATGTATTTCCCTCTTGCGATAATACAGTTCTGTGGTCGATTTTATAGTCCTTCCTAATTTCAATATATAGAAGGCATCCAGGACAGCATGCCGTTTTGTCGCATTGGTCGTAGAGCAGGAAATAACAAACATTATTTTTGGAGGCGTTCGGTATGTCCCAGAATGGGACGGAACCATCGTTTTAGAATGACAATATTGCTGTCGCAACGAAAAAAGTGAAAATACTTACCTGCATAAATGTCCTAAATGTACATTTAAATTCAACATGCCGAGATCTTTGCTTATTTTACTGCTAGCTTGTATCGGTATTTACATTGATTTATATTGACTTTCGGAAATAATAAGCAGAGTACTGATACTTATGGATTGCTGTGTTCTGTGAGTTGATAATGAGCCCATAGATTAAAAACTACAAAACAACAGCAATATTTTAATGTCAGTTGTTAGTGATCCACTGTCGTAATTGAGTGATAAAGAGGACCTAATTGAGAGCCAATTCGCCTTTTCACACTGTTTGTCGTATCATTATGTTTGTTAATGGAATGTACAGTAACACAGATAATTTGTCAGATTATGATTGAATGCCCTGATTTCAAACGAAAACGTGACATATTCTATAATATACCCTCTATGAAACGTTTGTTCGGTACATTTCCTGTGCAGTCAATCTATTTATTTTACACTGTTGTTTGGACCTAAATGACTCAAATTGTTGATAGGCCGTAAAACAGCACTCAAACCAAACCAAACCAATCATCAGTCAGAAAAGTATAAGCGTAGTCGACTAGTTAAAAAGACCTTATAGCCCTCCTTCGATTCGTCACCCGCGCTTTTGTTGACGTTTGAGAAGTATTTCACACTGCTGGTTAATCTGCTCCCGTGTAGAATCCAACGGACGGGATGATATTTTGTTGATAATTTGATCTAAGTATCAGATATCGTTTCATAACTCTTGCGGAGCGAAAAATGATGTCATCATGTTCGACCGTATCCCAGTGCATGTCGTAACAGCCCATTAAAGTGGGACCCCCTGAAGAATATGAGGTTTTGCTAAGACATTTAAATTGCCAACATTTTTATCTTATTTGATCACAATTTGTTTTATTTCAAATAAATAATAAAACTGCCTTTTTGATGAATTGAGCCACTACTAAATAGAAGTGGTTGCGGTAATAAGGTTACTGAATCATTATACCTCTTACCAATGATTGTTGTTTAGTGCAAAACAGGAATTTATTTAAGGACCCCAGATGCTGAGGGGTTCTCATTCTTAGTCCACGGGAATGTATTGTTATTTTTAGGAGGATATTGATTACTGTTATCAACTCAGGATGTGTTTTTATAATTTATCTTTTATACCAACATTATTTCATAAAGTATAAATTCAGTGTAGTCACTTTCACCGACATAGGAAAACAACCTGTAGATGGTTTGGTTTTATTTTGTTTAACGTCCTATTAACAGCTAATGTCATTTAAGGACAGCCTCCCCTGTGTGCAAGATGCAAGCGTGTAGTGTATGTGTGTGTATTTTGGGAGGCTGCGATATGTTCGTGTTTGTCTCCCTGTGATAGCGCGGAACTGA
>JAULCA010289024.1:0-12972 GCA_032360845.1 Crassadoma gigantea
GAAGGACAAACATCCTACAATGACAGACAAAGACACTGATAATACACAACTACTGAAGAAGGACAAACATCAATACTATTTATACAATAGTTCAAAGAGATATCTGATATGTTTCGCAGTTGATCAAATTTTTTTAAGACCAACCCATGAAACCAACCTAAGCAAGATGCAATCCGTAAATCCAATTGGCAAGACGGGGATTCAAACCCAGGACCTTCCCTAGACTGTTGCTGTACCAACATAACCTATCTGTTGATCTCTACATAAGAAGCGAACGTACATGTCTGTAATGTCTTACACAGCATACTGTTCACCAAGAAAGTTTAGCTGCAGTTGACCTTTTGCCTTTTTTCGCCATCACCAATGAGGGCGAATTTAGCATTAGCATATACTAGTTACATGTTAACGACCACATTTACACAGGGCAAACAGGGATTTTATTGGCAAATGGTGAATTTTCGACAGGTTGAAAGTTTCCTGGTATATGGTATACCTACATACCTTTTGTGTTTTTGATAAAAGACTTGGTTTGTTGTGGACTTTGGACATCACTGTATCTGGGCTGACATCCATGGGCTTCCCAAACGGAGCAGCAGTGTTTAGGTACACATTTAACAGACTGCTTTTCTGTGCTATCTGAGAAAGGAAATGCGTAACTGGTAACACATACATGTATATATAGATAGCCCGAGAGTTTCCTCTGGCCCTGACACTAGACTAAGACATTTTGACAGGTAGATGTCAGTTGGGCAACACCAGACATATAACTGTCAAAATGTCTAAGTCTGGGCCCGTATTCATGAAATCGTTCTCATGCTCAAGCATGAATTTTGTGCTCAAACTAACTTTCTTATAACTCAATATAATCATGTGATCATGTGAACATTGAAAAAAGTATTTTGCTTTAAGTCTCTTTAAATGTTTTTCAAATCATTGACAAAATAAAAAAAAAAATTTAACTTATAACTGGAACAAGAAATTAGACTTGAGCACAAAATCCATTCTGATGCATTAGAACAGTTTCATGAAAACAGGCCCTGGTGTTAGGGCCATATGAAACTCAGGCTAAAGTATTTAGACAAAAAAAGTTTATTAAAAATATGGACATCTATTGGTCAATTTTTCAGATGCTAGTGTCATTCTTTTGTTGGGAATACTTTTAATTGCATATTCAGAATACTAGGCAATGTCATCAAATCATCATAACAATTGTTGCTATCATATACAGTTGTACCTGATATTGGATCTCACACGACTTTCTTTTCATATTTCTTATTAGATTTACAAAACCAGTGCAAACAATTTTCACTTAAACAAGCCTCTGGTGAGCTATTTAAAACGAAAAATTTGGGACACAAAAAAAGGATCTCATTCCTATTATATCTTACTGACATTTCAAAACTTGTTAGAAAAAACATCCCATCAATTGGAAAATTCTTTGAGATTCTCATATAAATAAGCTTAACAAATTGGGAAAAGTTAATTTTCCAACACACGTTTGGCTGTGATAAATGTTTGAGGTGTCAACCAAATCACACCTAATTTTACATTCAGTTATATTGTATTTGTAGTTTATTTTTGTTCCACGATGTTTACCTCAGCAGCTGTATACTGACGCAGGTAGTCGGACAGTCCACACAGCAGAGAGAATCCGAGTGTTACCCCCGGCCTGTAGTACAGAAGATCTACATCAGTCACCATTAACAATCAAAGTCACTTGATGTTTTGATGTATTGTTACATTTTTACAAGAAATAGAAGTATGTCAGACATACGGTATGTGACAAATTGTATGTCGTCTAATCTACATTAAGTCATGAGGATTGCTCTGAACTGATACAAATGATGTGAATCATATGGAAGGAATTCTGTATTCCAATATGTATATAAATAAATGTTCAAAACAATTAAACTTCTGGCTTTATATACTTGTATTAGATAGCTTGATAACTACAACTTACACCTGTATGATTGTCTACTTATATCTCAATGATTATCTACTTACACCTGTATGAATGTCTACTGACACCTGTATGAGTGTCTACTGACACCTGTATGAGTGTCTACTGACACCTGTATGAATGTCTACTGACACCTGCATGAGTGTCTACTGACACCTGTATGAATGTCTACTGACACCTGTATGAGTGTCTACTGACACCTGTATGAATGTCTACTGACACCTGTATGAGTGTATACTTACACCTGTATGAGTGTCTACTGACACCTGTATGAATGTCTACTTACACCTGTATGAGTGTCTATTTACATTTGTATGAGTGTCTACTGACACATGTATGAATGTCTACTTACACCTGTATGAGTGTCTACTTACACCTGTATGAATGTATACTTACACCTGTATGAATGTCTACTTACACCTGTATAAGTGGAGGTCTAGTGTTGACACCTTGTGTCACCAAGGGGAGACAACAATACACGATTCCTCTCTGTAACAGATAGAAAGCAGTTGCTGAGTTAAAGATTCCAAAAAACACATTAAAAGTACCTTAAAATTTTGAAATATTTACATGCTTTAGTTCGAGAACCAGAAATAAAAAAAACAGGTGTAAAAAAATAAAATAAATAACAAATATTTGAGATAATCTGTTGCACTTAAAGAATGATAGCAAGGCTGAGGGGATCAAAGTTATCAGAATGATGAAAAATCATATTTGAATGTTATAGATTGTAATTGAATACATATTTATTTTCAAAAGAAAAAGAGGACGTTTTATTTCTAATAACACAAGCATGTCTACCTCATCAGTGGCGGATCCAGGGGGGTGTCACCCGGCCCACGTGACACCTCCTGTCCGTGACCAGAATTTTTTCAAGTAGTGAAATATAAGACCGTATCAATCATGTGACACCCCCTTAACTCCGATTTGTTTGTGCACTGAAACCATTTACACTTACGACTGGAACACGGAGTTCTCACAAATGGGTAACCTTTCCAATTAGACTCGCCTTCACAAGACTTGCTTTTATTGAACAAACTCTACCCTGCGGTTAGATTTAGCAGTTGGGACGCAAACTACCTATAGGTGTGAAACCTGAACAATAGACCACAACTACACTTTACCAGCGTATTATTCGTATAATTATAATTATAATAAGTGATGTCTATTTAGCATCTAGGCTTCAGTCAGACTCTGCTTCAAACTATGTTTGGATTTTCATTGGTAACCGACAATTGAAATGCAAACGCAGAAGTACGAACAGTAGCTTTTTGTAGGCCTATTCAGAGAAAAATGTCAAACGTCTGCCGACCTACCTTTTTACGGCTTTATTTGTGGAAATCAAATTTTCATGCTTGAAATACTTACAAATGAGTGTCTAAACAACGTTTAGAGAACTTGATATATTTTTTTGCTTCGGTAGTAAGAGAAACAAGTGCAATCAATGATTGCCAAGCTCACCGGCAGCTGCCATCACAAATTGATTTATTTCACTTACTTAGTTTGTTTTAGTGAGTTTTGATGCAAAGAGAGTTAAGTAAAAAAAACATGGTAAAGTTTGAAAAAAATACCAAATGTCTCCACATTATTTTGCTGTAACATCACTCCTAGACCTCTAATAAATGTATGTACCAAATTGGAAGGCTGTAGAGTGTATACTTATGGACTTATATGCTTTTAAAAAACTTACCCCAAACCCCAAAAACTTTAAAGTTTTTGGGTGGGACGCCGACGCGGACACCGGGGTAACAGCATTACCTCACGGTTACGAGTAACCGGTGAGCTATTAAGTGAGCAAACTGCACATGCTCTGTTGTTTAAATAACCTGAATGATCTTATGTAATCTGTGATGCGATGGCTCATCATTTTGACGCCAAAATTATACATAGCACATTGTTTTTCCAAATTGACAGTAACACGATGCTAATTCGATTTGATATCTGTTTACTAGTTATAAGTTTATAGCATAGCTCTGAAAACTGACTTTTTATTTACTTAATGATAACTGGTAGCTTGGCCTGGTAATTTCAATAACCGAGGGATTTCAAAAGGAAATTATAAAAGTAAGTCATTTATTTCAAAATCAATTATACTTTGTCAAAATTAACATCATTGGTTGGAATGTCATTTTAATAGCTGGACAAGGCACTGACATTAAAGTTAATTGTGTAACATGTAGTGTACAAGCGCTTCTAAATTATCAAAATCTGGAATGGTGACACCCCCCTAAAAATATTCTTGATCCGCCCCTGCTCCTGAAGAACATACCTGTTCTACTACGACGACCGGCCATATTGGTCCAGCACTGGTCATCACCTCATATACCGGCTTCTGTTCTGACTTCTCACACGTATCTCTGGCTGTGATGAACTGTGGCAATAAATAAAAATATCATTTATCAAAACTGTTTTGATAAAAAATTATGAAATTAAACAGATAAAGTGTTCTCTTTCCAATTATTTTTCAATTTTTCAAAAACCTGAATAACGATCAGCACACATCTAGGTACATGTAAACAGCTGTTTGACATTATATCCAACTAAAGTTGTAGTGATACAGTATATAGGAACAGTATAGGAATATACATATCACTACTTTTTTACTTGTAATAATTATGCGGATCAGAGAATTAAATTATACCGCGAATTAAATGATTTCATTCCACTTGACTTGCAGCTTCTACTATATGGTAATAATGAATTGTCATATGAAGAAAACATCCTAATAGCTAAACAGATGCAGCAATTTATTTTAGATACTAACAGATTTTGACTATATATTTTTGTTTTGCACTCTTCCCCCCTCTCTCTCTCTCTCTTTCAAATCTGACTTTCTTCTATTAATCAATGCTAGTGTGAATACATATCTTTATTATATACAATGAAAGTAGGTCTTGTGATTGATCTTTCTCTGTGCAGACGGACCAGTGGAGACGGAAGTACCAGCAATATGTGTATATAAATAACAATAAAATATGTTTAAATCAAATATAGGAACAGTGCAGTGGGACAGGGATCCTCACCATTTTCCAATAGGAGACCATCGACTATAGGCTAGAAATCTACATGTGATCTTCACTAACATTCTTTAAGAAAAAGAAAACAACCTAGGAATGTTTTACATGTGAATTTTTTACCTTATCGATACCATCCTTGTGGCCTAACTCAAACAGAAGTGCATTGATAAACTCTGGTACTGTAGGCACACCGATGTAGCTGTCCTTCTCCAGCAACTTCACTTTCTTTTCAACAAGTGGGAAGTGTCTGTTATAATAAAACATGATAACTATACATGCTTCGATGGATACCACTGTACCAGTGATAATTATAAAGGAATCGCTAGAGATTTTATTTTTGATTTCCAGTATTATCCCTAGTGCATTTACCCTATTCTTTTTCATTTATCATCAGAATGTCTATCAACAGCAAAACAAGTGATCTGTTTTTATGGAAGTGAAAAGTAACTAATGAACTAGGATAATAGTTATTTTTGGGTGTTGGAAATAGAGATAGATCTCTTTAATATAAAAAAATGTCCAACCCTGATTGATTGTCCATGATAATAACATTGTGGATGTACTGCCTAATGACAAATTGTACTGTAACATTATGTGTATACATGTATACATTCATTCAATTTGGGTCAGATTTTAATTGTAGATAGGATTAAGGTTGCCTTCTAGCTCTGAGCTAGAGGGAATTTCCCTTTAGCTCAGTGGTAGAGTGTCCGACTAGGAACCTTGAGATTGAGGGTTCGATCCCAGGCGGAAACACACTATTCTCTTTCCTGTTACAAATGGTGTCTATGGCCCTCCCAGTGGTGACAGGGAGTTAGAACCTGGGTTGTGGTGTTCCAGGGCGAACACATTTAAAAAGGGGGGAGTAGTGTGGCAGGTTTTAATTGTACATAGGGTTAAGGATGTCTTCTAGCTTCGAGTCGGGGGAAATTCCCTTTCTTCTTCTTATTCTGAATACTAGTGGGCCATCAATGCTGATGATTTATCACTAGGCGTTGGTTAAAAGGTTAAAAGTAAGACATTGTTTTTGTTATTTTGATTTATGATAAGAACAATGAAGTGACTTAAAGTTGCACAAGAAAGGACACTGTGATGGTAGATTTGAAGGCATTAACAGTGTCGACAAAGACGAAAGACTGAGAGAGTAGATTCCATTGGGTTATAGTTCTGGGGTAGAAAGAGTATTTGTAGTAGTCTTTAGACGTTTGGAGGTGTTTAAAGGCATACAGGTTATGATGACTTGCACGAGCGCGGAGGTCGACAGGTGTGAGAAGATTTCCTTGTTTGAGAGCAACATGGTAATGAACAATTATGTACAACATGATTAGTCTGAATTGGAGACGGAGGAGGTGTAGGGGTAGCCAGTTGAGAGTGTTCATCATTGCATTAACGGAGCTGGTGTTGTGGTAGTTGTTACAAACATACCTGGGTGCTCGACGCTGTACTTTTTCTACCTGGTTAATATATGAGAGGAGTTGTGTGGGTCCCAGACTGAGGCACTGTACTCTAGTTTGGGACGTACCAGGGTTTTGTAGGCATGGTCTTTGATATTCTCAGAATTTACTTTTAGGTTGGGCGTAGAAAACCTAGTGACTGATTTGCCTTCGAGGTCATAGAATTAATGTGGTTGTCCCATTTCACTGGATTGTGACACCAAGGTACTTTACAGAATTTGTTGTTTGTAGTGTGTGGCCATGTAGTTTGTATATTGAGGGTGGGTTTGACTGACGTTTACCAGAGACCTGGAGAACCGAGCACTTGTCTGGAAGGAACAACATCAGCCAGTCCATTTCCCAGGCTGCTGCAGCATCGAGGTCAACTTGGAGATTTTCAACATCGCTGGTATTTTTGATATCTTGATAAATGATACTAGTATCAGCTAATAGACCTAGGGTACTGTACTTCATGTATTCTGCCAAATCATTAATCTAGATTAGGAATAAAATGGGACCTAGGACAGTACCCTGAGGGGACACCAGATGTGAAAGGGACTGTATCAGATGTGTTGCCATCAAGGAGGACTGATTCGGTTCTAATTGAGAGAAAAGAAGTTATCCAGCAATGCATCTTTGATCTTATACAATAGAAATTTAGCTTGTAGAGAAGATTGGGGTGGGAGACTTTATCGAAAGCTTTTGCTAAGTCCACTGACAATAACATCAGTGTGTTTGTTCTGGTTGTTTGATGAAGCTAGATATTGTATAAAGGAGATAAGTTGTGTGTCACAGGAACGGGACGATTGGAAGCCATGTTGGAGTTCATAAAGGGTATTATTAGTTTCAAGGTGATTCATGATATTTCTACAGAGGATATGTTCACAGAATTTGCAGCAGATACAAGTGAGAGAGATGGGACGGTAGTTTACAGCATTGTGTTTGTCTCCCTTTTTGTAGACTGGGCACACATTCGCTTGGTTCCAGTCACGGGGACAGAGCCATAGTCTTATGATTTTTGGAAAATGAGAGCAAGGATTGGTGCAATTTTTTCTGCAGATTCCTTTAGTATTTTACCATGTATTTTGTCTGGGTCAGCAGCTTTATGTGGATTTATGTTTTTGAGGAGTTTTGTGATACCATTGGTAGTGATGGTGACATTGTCCATAGCAGGATGTGGGCTGGGGCCTTTGTCAGATATGATCGAGTCAGCAGGGGAAGTAAATGCTTCCTAGAACTGCTTATTCAGGATGTTTGCTTTTGATGTCGAATCACTGTGAAGTAGGCCATTTTCCTAATAGGTGGTATATTTGGGCCTTCTGTTTTTCGAGACTTGATATAACTGTATAGGTTTTTGGGGGCCTTCTTATTTTTTGAGCCAATCTGGTTTTCATTAATATTAAGGATTAAGTTCTCAATGTATCGCCAATAAGAATTTCTAGTTTCTTTCTGGATTTCTCTTTTCAGAGTTTGTAGTCTACTAGTTTTTGTGCTTTCATCTCGTTTTCTTTTGCATGCATACATTTTTTTTTGTATTTGTTTACTTTAATTACTTTTAGCTGACCTTTTGTTTTAGGGTTTTTTTGGGGGACATTTAGGTCAACGGATTTTGACAGCTAATCTTTGAAATAGAGCCACATGTCATCAACTTAGGTGTTGTTGAATTTTTTCTGTCAGTGTTTTGTGTATTCTTGTAAGATCCTTTTTGATGTTGTCCCAGTTGGCTATCCTGTAGTTGGACATTTTTTCTTGGTTTATTAGGTTTGTTTCTTGAGAGAGAGACAGAGAAATCAGCTAAAACGATATCATGATCAGCAATGCCTATTAGTGGTACAGTATGATATTTGGATGATTTGTCAGAACTTTATCTAGGGTTTTGTTATTCCTTGTTGGTATATTTACAATTTGGTGTAAGGAGTGATCGCTGACTACATCAAGAAGCCGTTGATAACCTTAAGCTCAGTGGTAGAGCGTCAGACTAGGAACCTGGAGATCGAGGGTTCGATCCTCGGTAGAAGCACACTATATTCTCTTTCCTGTTACAATTCGATTGAACATTTCAAAGTAGAATGAGCATTTTTTTTTAAACCTTTTGGCAGATGGAATATATTCTAAAGTAATTTGACCTTGGTTACAGTTACAGTTAATGCTTGCAAAAATTACCGTCACAAGGCTATTCAGCTTTGTAGCACAAGTATCTGTCAATTTATATATGCAATTTAATATATTCTTCATCATAAGCATGTCAATTACAACTACTTTGATCCAGCGTATTTGTATCAGTTGCTAACAACAGAATGTCTTTTTTCAAGGTACATTCCATTAATCAAGTTCCAAGAATCACACTATGTAATCAATACCTACTCACCTGGCGAATAGCAGACGCCTACTTTCACTTTGATCAGGATGGGCATTTTTAATGGAAATGATCCACAGACCTCGGATACTCATGTTGATTGAAAATTAGTTTACTTATGTATTGACCAATTGCAATCATCATATTTTAATTTAATCGAAACTATCATTTGCGTTCAATAACACATAATTAATCGAGAACACAATGCGTTGGTCGTACTCCTACCACGACTATTTCCTACAAAGTCCACCTACCGGAAGTGGAACCATTTAAGTAAAGCCATTTGTTGTTTTCGAACTAATTGATATCCATTTTGACAAACCAAAGAATGTAGTTTGTTTAAAAATGTATTCGAGAATAATTGTTTCGTTCGGTCTTTTTAATAAAAACAATATCGCATGACATATCTCGTATGCGCTGTGCTTGCATAAAACAACTCTATTGATTTATTTTTCTGGGTAGATAACCGGTGCGCAGCGAATTAGTACCACCTAAAATATTGCCTCACTTATTTAACTAAAATATCTTAATTGAAACATTTTTGTTCGTGAAATATGTCTTTTACTTCAAAGAGATTAATTTTAATAGTTTTAATCAGTTTTAACATAAAAATATCACAAATATACCATTTTTGTTGTATATAAAAACAGCTATTTGACATTTTTTTATGTCTACACCGGGTGATCTCTTGGACACGGAAGTGTAAATAAAGCGTTATAGCCTACGTGTGGGAACTCGCGTGCGGACGTGACAGACAGTTGGTAGCTCATTTGCTTCCAATGTCGGAGCAAGACGCTACAACGGAGCCTCCCGAGGGAGGGGGAGACGCCCCTAGCCCAGGGGATGCGGGTTTGCGGAATAGGAAGGGCAAGCAAAAGAAACAAGCTTCTCCAACGACGCAACAGGAGACTCCAGAAAGTTCAGATACACAAGATGTGCAACAGGACAATCAACCTGCCCCAGCTCAAACTCAGCAACAAGTAATACTACCAGCACCGCAAAAGGGCGAGGAAATCGTTTATGTTCCATCTAACAGAATCGTCTTAGCTGTTCCGAAATGGATGTTGGTTTTGGTGACAATCATATGCGGTATAGTTTTTGTTGGATTTGGCGGCTACATGGGTGATGTTATTTGGAAGAAATATTTGGGCGAAAACAATGGGTATGGAGATAATGTTATAACGGCAGTGAAAGTTTCCATAGGAGAGGAGGCCACAGAATTGTTCCTCCAATTTGATCTCGACAAAGATGGAAAGCTGTCAATTGAAGAGTATGAAGCCCTGTATCACAGATTGGCCGGTAGCGGATTTAATGTAAGTATAATTGAAAAGGATAAGTTGAAAAGAATATTTGGAGTCAAACCACAGACTCCATTCTTTCTAGTTGCACACTCTGCATGTAAGAGCTAAAAGGAAATTCCGTCTAACTGAAGCTTGTAAGGCTCTTCGGCACTATTTGTACAATGCACCTCCAATAATTTCAGTGCTTCAGTGTACCTGAAATGTACATTTTGTATTTCGCAATAATGATTTTTAAAAAATTGACACTGCATACTGTATAGCATAAAATGTTTGCTGTGTATGAATAGTTGTGGTTTCTCGTGGTTGCTATTGAACCAAGAAAATAATAATGAATTTGAATGATAAGGGTTTCTACTTATTGTTAATATAAGATATCCACAAAAGATTGTACCGTATATATATATGTATATGGAACAGAGCGGGAATAACTGCAGGTCAAATGGCACAGGTCAAGTAACACATTGCTGAGTTGGTTAAAATCTGTCTAGCATCAAAATCATTTCTGACTGTTACATCCAAATAATTACAATGCTTGATTATATAACTGGAACAAGGACATGAAGTTCCATCAATCAATGGTCTCAGTCGCAGTCAGACTCATAAACATTTATGGAAGAAGATGAGGAAATATATGAGAACTACATGTTGATAATAATCATTATCAATTCTCATGTGAAAACTTTGTGTGTCCTAGGGTTAATTTTGTCATGATGTCACACCATTATTACTAGCAAAGTTGGATTAAAATTTCAAAAACTAGCCAAGTTTATAGTCAAGTTTTTAATACAAAATAATCAATTTAAATTAATATCATTAAATGTACAGAAATAAGAAGTTTATTATTTGTACTTTAATTGACATATATTTCTTACAATGCTTTGACAATAGTGCAATGTAAGTTTACACAAATGAAAATCACTATGCTGTTTATAATTACAAAATATTAAAAATTATACTTTAGATTTATTTTTATTTTTCAGTAAAGATACTATGAAGCATTATATAATTACTTGATCATGTGACGAGGATCATTGCAGCCCTAATAATGTGTCACCTTATAATTTATAATAATTTCTGAACATTTGTCTAAAACATCCTGATTGAAATGACCAGCCGCTACAAATTAGTTGACAGAACACATTTGTCAGAAAACTGTTGATCTTGAGGCAGAAGATATACTTGTGCGCTTGAGATATTTATTTTGGGAAAACTAAGCATTTGATCAGTATGCCTAGATATCATATGATTATTCAAAGAAAATCGTAGGAAAAGGAATTAAGTCAATATTCATCTGGACATTGTTATTAAACCTTACTAGTTTTCTATCACCTGGGCTAGCAGCATATGCATAGTGTCCTGAAACAAGCTAAGCTTTTAATGCCGGTTCATAGCTGAATATCAGGAAGCTAGCCCCATGGGGAAAATCACTAACATTGGGCATCTGGCATATCATGGTGACTATGATTAGTACACTTGCTAACTTTTTAAAATATCCATCGGGGAAAATTATAATGCATACTCAGAATAAAAAGCATTTAAATAAAATGTGTTTATATGTACACCCTTAGGCAATATAACACTTTTAAATGGCATCTATTTTGTCAGATCAAATCATCAGATCTTACAAAGTAGGAATTTTGTTTCACAAATTCATTGGTAGAAAATGCTGAATTTTAGAGTTGAAAATCGGGATTTTCAGTCTAATTTTAAATTTGCAGCAATGTTCATGTCTAGAACACTATATATAATCCTTTTAAAAACTAGAATGTGCAGTGACATTGTTTGATCAAACCACAAGTAAGGATTCCTGAACCGCTATACTCTTCCAAAACTAATAAAGAATTGGAGACTCTTTTGAGCAGATTTACAATTGTTTGCTTATCAAAAATCTTTTCTAAAAAGAAATCAATGCAAAAAATAAAATTCTGAGAGTAAAAAAAATGCAATAATGCCGGTAGACCTTTATTCAAACTCTGGACCTTCACTCACAATAAGGTGACTTAACTGGGCTGATAATGAAATGATCAAGCCCTGGCTCTATCCCACTACGATATAACCTTAATGCTAAACAATATGGTTTTTGTAAATTAATTTAAGTATTATTGGAAATTACATTATATATATATTTTGTAGAGTATTATGGAAAGGGCATTTATAAGTTGCAATAACTTGTGTCAAATCCTTTTGTAATTAAAATGTAATAGAATATGTTTAAACTAAAAGTAGCAATAATTAAATTAAGGGGAGACTACTGTATGGACAGACAAAACATATTGTGTGTTTCTGGTAACCCTACCTACCCAAGTTTGTGTGCTTATCCTTAACTTTTAAGGAAATTTTCAAAGAAGCATTGTTAAAGTCAAGATCACTCTCCTATATAAACCACATAAAATTATCTCTGAAAATAAAACTTGTCACCTACATGTACCTACATATACCCTGAATAATTTTGTCTCGCCTATTATGTTGTAAGAAAAAAAAACGTATTGGTGATCAAGTATGTTCTTGTATTTGTCTGCAGTACTAGGGAGGCAGGGATCTTTAAAAGTCAATATACAGTTACATGTAGATTATGTAATTGGTGGATCATTGAAACTTGACGAAACAAGTCTAGAATTTTACAGGTATTTAAACCATTGTTTATTAGTGAGTGTCGGGCAATTTCAAGTAGACCAATTGTAGCTTAGTACCGTGTATACAAAGCAAAATATTTTTTTCGCAGATTTGTGAAAAATCATAATGAAAATATGTGCAATGTAGACAGTAAAAATGTTTGCATGAAGGACATTTAAATTGTCAAGGTCATGCACAAACAGGCATTTTATTTTTACCCCAGGTAGCAGTGTACAGTAGAAATGGCCTGTTCCTAAAAATAAAGGGCATGTCTCAGATAAACATGAATAGT
>JAULCA010289135.1:2578-12970 GCA_032360845.1 Crassadoma gigantea
ATTTGAGACAGACTGTATGTTAGATTGCTATAGGCAGGTGTGTATGTTTTAATCAGTGCGTGGGTTTGAATGTCAATGAAAGAAGATTCTCTAATTATTCTTCCGAAGATATAATACATCCACTGACTGATTCAGTAAAGAAACATGGCTTGCTTTTTTTAATATCGGTACAACGGAGAAACTTGGCTTGACGGATGTAATCATATGGTGACGTACAAGTGTTTGAGCTAAACAAGGCATAAGGCTTAAAACTTATGCTTCATGTACTAGACTAAGGATGGGTGTGTGTCAAGTAAACACCTATTGTCAGTATTACGTGAACGGTCAGAATATTGCAGTGAAAGCACTATCAATGCAACAAGTGATCCCGACTATCGAAAGGACATAACATAGTCCTGATAGACATAGAAAAAGGAAAAAAATAGACATCACAGCACTACATAGAAACAAAGGCAAACACACAAAATGAACAGTTCCAGGAAGCCTTCACACCAGAAAAAGACACAATACCTGACAAAGTAATATCGTCCCATCCACCCTTGCCAGATATACAAATAAGATGCCAAAGAGTCCACAAGCTACTAAATAACATTAACCCACACAAAGCAACAGGCCTGGACCATATTCAGGGCAGAATACTGAAAGTACTTAAGAATACTTCAGCACCAGTACTGACAAAATATTCCCCCAAAAAAGGAGATAAATACAACCCAACAAACTACAAACCAATATCATTCACATGGATCGCATGCAATCTCTTAGAACACATAATCACACCTGCAACCATAAAACACTTATAAGACATCAAAATACTGCACGACCAACAACATGGATTCCGCACATCAAGATCTTGCTAAACAAAACTCATTTCATTCATACCAGACCTTGCATAGAACCACAACAACAGCAGCAAACAAACAGACATTATAATGATGGACTATGCCAAAGCCTTTGACCAAGTCCCACAAAAACACGTACAGTGTAAACTAAAATATTACGTCATCACCGGAACCACACTAACATGGATAACCGACTTCCTATCACAACGCACCCAAACAGTAGCGCGTGAGGCCAACCACTTCGAGAAAATCCCAGTTACATCTGGAGTGCCTCAAAGAACCTGTTTGGGACTAGTCCTATTTCACATATCACAGAGTACACTAAGACGTTTTGTAGCGACAGCATACTATTCAAAACAATGAACAACACAGACGACACAACAAAACTACAAACAGATTTAGATGCAGCTTCTAAATGGGAAGAGGACTGGTTAATGGAATTCCACCCATACAAATACACCATACTCACTATATCACCAAACCGCACACAAATTAATCACCGATACACACTCCATGACCGCACGCTAGAATCTGTAACTCCAAACAAAGTTCTAGACATAACACTTCAAAAAAACTTTGAATAGGACAAACACATTAATAACATCACAGGCAAATAAATCACTAGGCTCTCTGAAACGCAACTTAAAAATAACTTCACCACACATAAAAGACCAAAACTTGAATACTGCTCTTCAGTTTGGGTCCTTCATTATATAAATAACATAAATCAATTTGAAAAAAGAAAACAAAAAGCAGCAAGATACGTCCTAAACAAATACCATAACACAAGTTCAGTCCCACAGATATGATACACAACTTGCAATGGCCAACACTACACACACACAGACCATCAACAACTAGTCATACACACTTACAACCTCATCCCGGCAGACACCAGGACACGACCTCAGTTACAGACATATGTACACATCCAAAGACACAGACACTCATTCTTTTCTTACACCACAATACAATGGAACCTCCTACCCAAAACAATAATCCAATTAGAAACTCTAGCAGAATTCAGGAAATGCCCATCATATAGCATAATCGAACATATACAAAACTTAAAACACAACTAACATTCACTGCTTTTCACCTGTTTGTATCCTATAGCAAATAATCAAATATCACTATACATAATAACGCAATACCGCACAAGACCAAAACTTCCGTAATTGTCAATATTAACAGTGTAAAGTATAAAGATGAAGTGTCTTTAGCACTCGCGCTTTCATTACACACATGGAAGCATGTCCTTGAACGAATTTTGCTCCTTTAACAGGATCTAATAAACTAATTATTGAGATGTGCACGATTCTTGAATCAGAGAAAAAGTTAACAGATCATAAATTTACTTCAGGTCCAATAAAGATATTCCTAGAAATGGAGTTACGCACAATCGTCGAAGAGAGCGGGGAGGAGGTCACATACAAGTACTACGATGGTGTACATTTCCCCATCTATGTTCCCGGAGATTGCAAGGACCGGGTTGACAGTGTCTTGAATATGAAATACAAAGATGATGATGTCTTGATAGTGTCCTATCCCAAAGCAGGTAAACCCTATATAAGTAAACTAAATTAATTGAACATATAAACAGTGTGTACAAAGTGAAGAAATTGCATCGGAAAACGTCACTGTATTTTTGTATACTAAAAACGTACATATTTTAGCGCACTCATTTTTGAAGCGTTAATCAATTAAAAAAGATCAGCGGATTGATGAATCAATGAATCCCGGAAATATGCAATACAGAAGAATGAACAGTAACAAAGCATGGATATCGCTAAAAAATAAACGCTTACAGAAAATAAGAAAAATTGAGATTTATTGTATTTCATCCTGTAAAGCATACATTGAAATTCTGCAAATGATAATTAACTTAGAGAAAACGAGAACTGGTTGAACTTTGCAGGGAGTTCCAGAGGTTTCGTCTGATACAATGACATGCATTGGTACACATGAACTGCAGGATAATTGTTTGGTTAAATTTTAAGTGAGGAAATTCAACTTTTATTATGGGGTAACAATAAACAATATTTTGAAGAAAAAAAAATATTAAATTTGTTCGGCTTCATATAATTGATTATTGGTATTATATTTCATCATGTATAATCGAAAGGGACTACTTTTTTTTATTTATAACAGGGACCCACTGGATGTATGATATTTTGCATATGCTTATAAACGGAAAAACTGATTTTGAAGAAATATTTCGAATTCTGGATTTTGAAGCGAAGGAATTAATTGATATGGCAAAGACGCCAAGACATTTTGCAACGCATTTCTATCCTAAACATCTACCGAAGGAATTCCTGAAGAACAAGGGAAAGTTGGTGTATGTGTACAGAAACCCAAAGGACTCAGCCGTCTCCTTTTATACCTGCATAAAAAGGCTAAATGTGGCGAAAGCGAAAAACTACAACGGAAAATGGGAGGATTTTATCGAAAACTATTCTAAAGGAAAGGGTAAGTGACAATTTGTAACTATGCAGCAAGAGTCGCATGAACGGTGTATCACGTTAAAGTCTGTGTCAGATCTTTGCTATTGCAAAGAACCAAAAACATACGTTACACACATCCAGGGCCGTAGTTAATTGTAGCTATTTAAAGGATGCTTAACTCGATAAAGCAATAAAACAAGCTCTTCGAGAACAAAATGGTAGGCTTTGCTGGTGGATTGTTTTAGTCCCCGAGGTTTGCCAAACCTTGATGGCCACACTTACCATTTTAAGTAATGATCGCAATGCTTTAATGATTTAATTTGTAATTAACCAGTATCTTCAATACACGTACATATCGCAGCCTCCCAAAATACACACGCATTTACTACACGCATGCATCTCGCACGCAGGGAAGGCCGTCCTTAAATGACCTTAGCTGTTAATAGGACGTTAAACAAAATTAAACCAAAACCAAACTAAAATTTGAAATAAACAAATAAATAATAATATGTTTACGCATTTGTCCCTCTTTTTTCTACAGTAGTGTAAGTAATTTTTGGTCCCCTATCATCAGCGACGAGTCCTTAAAGAATGAAGTAGCTGTATGATACAGTGTAAGTTTCATTTTGTTAAACTGTATCTATTACTAAAATGTAAAGGGGAATCTTGTGTGTGGGTATGTGTGTACGTTCATCTTACAAGCAATATACAAGGGATGGCAAAAGATTTGCTTTTGTCAGTAACCATATGTATTTATGATATATATACTTAATCCACAGTTAACCAATTATATTTTCCTGTTCTCTTTCCGTGTCCAGGTCATTGAATTAAAATGAGGTGAGCGCATAGTGTTACCGATGTTCGCTAAACATGGACACACGTCTTAGTTTAATCAGATTAACCAAATTTTCAGTTAATGTATTAACTGTTACTTTTTCCAGCTGTATACAACTCATGGTTTGAACATACTAGGGCGTGGCAGAAATTCATGATGGACAATCCGGACTATCCTGTGTTTAGTATCTCCTTTGAGGAAATGAAAAAGGTTTCTACATTTCTAGAAATAATACTATGTCATCTTAAACCAATGTCATCAAAGTAATTCAGATTTTTTTGACACAGTATGTTAGCAAAACGAAACAATGACTTATCTTATTTCAAACATATTCGTCGTATCAGATAATTCAGTTTCTGCTCTGTCAAATTATTGCATCAGTTAAATATTAATGTATGTGTAATGGCATGTTGTTTGAAACAAAAATGTATTTTACGTTGACCCTTTCAGGACCTCCGGAGCAGTATAGGGAGACTTGCGAATTTTATAGGAGTGGAATATAAATCGACGTTCTTGGATGAAGTGACGCGTAGATGCGAATTTATCTCCGTCATCCAGGAAAAGACAAACAACATGAGTGATAAGATGAAGAGTGTTTCAAGGGATGGTAAACATCCATTCTACAGAAAAGGTCAATATCATACTTTATCGTGGATTTATCGTTGTTATTGATGCGCTTGTTCACCTGCATATACTTAGCAATGAGGTCACGTCAAAGTTAGGGGGTCAACTTTGAATTTCAAAAAGCTATGGGTATAGTAGGAAGCTTAAATCAGAAATATTTTCAGAAATCCTTTTAAGACAAATGGGATCTCCTTGACAAACGCCTGTGTGGGAATTAAAGGTGCGGTAACACGTCATCATCGTCAAACATATTGCAACAATTATTTGTTTACCGGGTATAGCACTAATTCTAGAAAAAAAAATCATTTTATTGAAGATTTTGGCAGAAAAGAATAGGAAATTCCATAACTAATGAGAGCATTTCCATTTTGGACGCGTTAATTTGCAAAATTCTAAAAACGAACCTATTTTTCATACTTGCTTAAATTGGCTATAATTAATATCTTTCAACATTAGGAGTTCCAAAATAACTGACAATCGGTTAATGTCATTTTCCACATTAATTGGAAAAAAAGGAGAAGCATAGTTTTTTCCTTTCACATGTGTTCCTTCATAACCAAAAACCCTTGGGTTTTGATATTCGGCAAGAAGATTGTTCAAGTGCATGGATATAAACCGGGGTTTTATGGAATTGAAAGCGTTATAAGACACGACACTGCCGAAAAGAAAAAAAACAATGTAGGAAGAACATATAATATATAGATCAATCTGTTGCAATTGGCAGCAGATCAAATTTTGGAAGTTCATGGGTTTTAACTTTCGACAGAGACAGACCATACCAATAGACCAAAGCCAATGTAACTTTGGACGAGCGTGACAGTGCAAGTGTGGTGTAGAATGACACTAAGACTGGATTACAATATATACAAAATTTAATTTACAAAATATACACAATGTTTTTGCTATTTATAAGTAGTATAAAACTTTGCTTTCACACTCTCACACAAAGTAGGTATAACAGTATGATAATATTATAATAACACTTCAACTGAAATCACACAGGTAACTATAAACCAATTCCTGCAAAATCGATATATCAGTCACCATTTAAATTCACTGCCTGGATACAGTGATCATGACGAGGCTCGTCCACCGCGGTCTGTAGTCCCGGACCCGTCTCTTTTACTGACGACCTTGACCATAACTCCTGTGCTGATTGGCTAACAAAACTCCATATGAGGGTTTCCCGCAAAGAAGTCATACCAACTGACATAAAGTGTCCACACAGAGCACAGTACGTCCGCATAAAGGATTCACTTTCTTACATCGAAAGTCACATTTTTATTTGTTGTACGAAAAAATGCTTGGTACCGTTCGAAAGATGGACTTTTTTAAGGAAAGAAAGTTTGGTTGGGTCGATTTCTCGACATTGAGAGCTTTCCACCCTTCAGAATCACGTGATCATTGGAGTTTGCTTTTTTATCGGAAATAGATATAAACCCCCAAAACGTGTCAAATTACTTTAAACACCTTAGTTCAGGTCCAAATATAGCTGTAACAAATGATCAGGCCCCTGTGGTATTTCATGTAAAAAATCAACAGGTAAAATGACTAGAAATATCAAAGATGAACAACAACTATGTACATGTCGTTAACTCAAAATGTGAAAACGAATATAAAACTCACCACAATCTGCAGTTTGTGCTTGCTAACACACTCTCAATAGCGATCGATCAAACCTACTTGTGGCTACTCAGGGTTACCTGTTGATTCCTAATTTAAAACCGTAGACGGATGACGAAAACTCCTTTTTTGTTAAATAATAATTTTATGATCCATTTTATCAATAAAATAGGTCAAATGAACAAAAATATAGTAGTGACCGTGACAGCCGAACCCTGTCAGTTTTTACGTTTAAATGTCGCCCTAGGCAGAAGCCGAATTCTTAGGGTAACAATTAACGGAATATGCACAATTATTACTAATGTGTTATTATAAACGTGACATTTGTGGTTCCTGCGTGTAAAAAACGAAAGGGAAGGTGACTTGCTCTTCAACATAAAATTATGAAGATTCATCGAAACACATAAGATTGTATTGGTAGCACCTATCTTTCTCCAACATATTTCCAGTTTAAAATGCTATTATATATTTTCGATATTCCCAATCAAATAAGTTGAAGGATGGAGTTTTATGAAGCAAAATGCAGAAATATGTTAGTTTTGGCGAATATATCCTTTATAATATCATCATTTCTGTTTTTCTGTTGCTTGTAGGCGAGGTGGGTGATTGGAGGAACTGGTTTACTGTAGCACAGAATGAGCTGTTTGACACGAGAAATGAGGAAAATGTCTCTGCAATAGATTTAACCGTAGAGTACATATAAAAAACTGGTAAATGGAACAAAAACGAACGAGTGACAATATAAAAAAATGTATTGACTTGCCGTCTGATATAACTGCGACTTACTGTAACAGGACGTGCATGAACAATACCAGCAGCTCATATTTTACCTTCTTGAAGTAAACATTAAAGGAAGAGGTCGTAAAATGAACAGAACATATATATACGTTTAAAATATTTCTTAATAGATAACGTTTGCCAAAAATGAATTGCACTGCGTCATACAGTTGTTGTTTAGTCTTTCTTAGACTCATTTTGAGTTATCAAGGAACCATAAATACGATTATATTGGTCATGTCTCGTTTCGAGATATAATATTATTGTTTGAACATCTTGAAATGTCTTATGACATCAAATAAATAATCCGCGATATGAAAACTAATGGAGTGCATGTCTTGTTTAATAATTATATCGTAATTTCCAGTTTTCGACGGTCATAACTTCGACCACACAACACAGTGGCGGTGACTTAACAGGGATCTTTTTACCAGAAAATGTTAGAAATTGCCATCTTGGAGAATAAAGATCATAGACACAGGCCAGTCAGTTGATACATTGTTTTAATATCTTATACTCCTTAAACATAAATATATAATTCTACAAAGTACTACTAGGTGGTTAGTTTCAATTTCATAACAAGAAAGTAAAAATTACGTCACATAAATGTCATAATCAATTTTTGCATTTTCAAATTCAGAAAAAAGAAGAATTAAATGAAAATACATGTAGCAAAGGATAAAATAATAAAGACCTGTATGTGATAAATGTACATTTATTTTTTTAAAATGTGATAAAACTATTTATGTTTGGATTAGTTTGGCGATTAAAAGCTCCAATTTAAAACACTCAATGCTTAACTTGATTTAATTCGATAAGTTATATATTGAACTAAAGGAGGAGCACACTCATGCGTTTGAGCACCCGTTATATCATTGTTTTGAATGGTTCTATGAGAAAATATATACATATTAGAAATTAAAAAATCGAATTCTTGATTACGTCAGGTGTGTTATTTATGCATGTACCTTAAATCATTACAAACACTTGATTTTGAACATCACGTATCCCTATGCAACTTGTGTACTGGAGGCATTAAGAAATATTTTACTGTAAACTGTATCTAACATACTTTGTTTAAACAATGAGTTTTTGAAAGTCAAGGTTCTCTGTTGTCGATTGTCAGAAAATACAAGATTACATAAATCTTTTAATTAAAAATGCATATTCAATCCCATAAAGCCTTTTAAAAGAAAAAATAATCTTTATTTTACAATAGTATACAGTTGAAGAATGGGTATGAGTGAAATGGCAAATTTATGATCCCCCGGGGTGTAAAACTATTTCCAAGAGGCGGCAAAGCCGCCGAGGGAAATAGTTTTTCACCAAGGGGGACCATAAATTTGCTATTTCACGAATTACATCGGTAGCCATTTTCACTGTTGTCATTTGGTTCTGAATTGCTGCGTCACGGATAAGGCCCCGCCTGCCAAACGTTTTCATTGGTTGAAATTCTATAAGCTCCGCCTACAAATATTAATGAGGGAGTAGTCCTCTTCCTGACAGGGAGTAGTCCTGTCTTGCAGGGAGTAATCCTATTTGGGGGAGGGAGTAGCTCTCAGATGGAGAGATTTACGTGCTTTTTATCGTATTATTTTTTATAAAGGGAAAACTCAGAAGAAGTGTAATAATGAACCATAACGAGTACACTACTCTTGGTATTTTTGAGAAAATCTTCATGGATTCGTTACCCCTTTAAGCTCGAGTTGTTTCCCTTTGATCGTGAATTACATTCAGCTACAGAATGAAGATTATCCTTTATTATTTAAATTAATTAGTCAAAAATTATCTCATTGCTGTTATTCTTCTAAAGGTCTTGTCGTCTGGCAGGTCTTATATTCTAGTATGTTATCACGCTCATTATTATTGTTTATGTAAATTCTTAACCCTATTCCATTTTATATAACCAAAATATCAAGAATTAACCTTGAATATTTGTAAAATGTTCATTGTGGACATGGCCAACAATATACTGAGAAAAAGTTGGTATGCCTTTGCATCTGAAAGTTATTAAACTTCTACTTTAAAAGAACATTCAAGCATGTAAATCCGTTCGTGTTTTTGCAGTAAGCGACATAATGAATAACCAAATATCCTAGAATGATATCATTTAGCCGGTAGCATGCAAGGATAAAGGGTTATCATGTTTGTTAAAATGAGTAAGCTAGACCAACTTTTTTAGATTACGCGATTTGAATGTGTTCTAGCATTCGTCTTAAATTCTTTCCACCATCTTTTGTTATCCCCAATTTGAATTGGAAGCAAGGTGGATAGGTTTTATTGTTCGTTTTTAATGTTTAATAGCCTTATAACTACAATTTATTAGCTAAGATCATGTGCAATCTTACTAAAATAAGCTTTAACAATTAATAAAAAAACAATGTTTACTCAAAAGCAGAATACCCCTGATTCTGCAGGGACACATATTAGTCGTTTTTTACGATATGCATTGAGACATGTCGGGCCCATTCTTTTCCAAGTGCTGCAGGGGATAGCAAGCACGAGTGAAGTTGTCAAAATAACTTTCATCCAATTTCAAGGTCTTTCGTTTCAAAAATCTTCACGTTCCTGTATGTTTGATATGTATGCGTGAGTTTTAGGCCGAGTGTTGGTGTATATTTTGCTGCACATATTGATCCGATGCACAATTGTCACAATTAACTGCACCTAAGCTGACGTTTCTGATATTTTGTTGAATGACTCGAGGGAAATATAATATGTCTCTGGAGGAGTACAACTCAAATCAGTAGCTGTATTAATGTTGCAGTTCCTTTTTAATTCCCGTCTAGCAATGCATCTGAGAGGCAAACCAACTAAGCCACCGAGTCCAATAAGACATCCACCGAAGTAGAAGGTATATCTGTAGTCCCCGCTGACATCGGACAGGACACCTGGAAATAAATCGACAGTATATCATTTCAAGTTATCAAATACATAACGTATTATTGTATGTCATCCTAATTAAAACATAACAATGAGTGTCCATATTCTTAAATTCTAACGATGCTGATATTTGCAATATAAAGCAATATCTCAAAAGAAGAAAACATGATAGGAATGTTTGCCTTTAGGTAAATAACTATTTGCAAATCGATCCAACATGTATAGAATATGAATAAGGATATGTGGTTGCCACATTCGACTTGCTAGCTTGTAAATGCATTAAAGGTCTCTGCAGGTAGGGCAAGTTTTACTTAAATATTGATCACATTCAAAATGAGTTCTTTTAAAAAAAATGTATAGACGA
>JAULCA010289357.1:0-12970 GCA_032360845.1 Crassadoma gigantea
CCAGGGGGAGCCACCTACAAAACGGAAAACTCTTAAATTGCAACATCATGATGGAGACGAGACGGAAACAAGGTCGTATTTTTTCACTTCAAGGATGACATGTATAAGCGTTTAATTCTTCATTGCTATTAATCTTCATATCGAACAAGAAATTGTGAACACTTCAGTAGATACACATTAGATATAATTTATCTTATTTTCCATAAATTAAGCAAACATTAAAGGTATCCACATTTCTTGTAGCTGATACGTTCTTTTTAAGCGCGTTTATAACCACCAATAAAATGTCCGATTTGCAAAGTAGAATATATAAGTCAATGTAACTGCATACATAGACCCATAGTTTTAGAGTGCATAACATAATCAGCCCAAGATGAAATATTATATGAGCGTGGTACCGTTTTTGTATTATTTGTTATGTTTGAAAGATTTTCACCTCATAGCCTAGTCTAATATGAGAAATATTAGAGCATGGTTTTCTTGATACGTGATGGAAGGTCATATTTAAGCATGAAACTGCCTTCTTTTGAAAGTCATTGTCCTATAAATCTCACAGGAGTGCGACGCACGTAACTTTTCAAAGAAGACAGTTTAATGCTTATATTTCTGTTTTTAATTGAAGTGTTTATTATATTTCCAACCTTTTATCGCATTTCGAAGTCAAATTTCGCGCTGTCTGTTCTTTTGATGTCACGCGACATCAATATACGAGACCGTTCCCGGCAAAAAAATATAGTTAATTGAAATAAATACAAAATCAATTTAATTTCAACAATTTAATAGTTTTTTTCCACCTTGAGAATATTCACCTTTTATACAACATAACTACATAAATTTTGCGAGTTACATTGATCCTTGGTCATAACGCCGTAATTTGGTCACGATGTCACGAACATGTTCTTCATATCACTATACCAATGGGAGTTATGATCTGATATCTTTCTATTTTGTTTGGTAAGGTTATATAGTGGCAATACAGTGGCAATACAGTGGCACCAATCTGAACTTCTTTCATGCATCCTGCCTTCAGATAACCAAAGTCAAAGATTTCTCATGGCATCATTGTTGCTATCAGCACGATGGATTATACTTTACAATTGCCCTACAATCAATTTAAGGGGATCGACAAAGTGACACTGTACCAAAATGAATGGAAAGAAAGTCACACATGTTTAAATGTACCAAGAACTTGTAGTCGAATATGTGTCTCACGAAAAAATTGAAAAGGAAATTAAAAGACAAAAATAAATTAAATGTTATATGTAAAACACAAATAAAACGTCTTAATATGTTTTTATTGGAATATTAATCTCCGTCCACACTTTCGGTAGGTGTAGACAATCTCTGTCATGAAGTCGTCGGTCCGCTGCATTTTGCATCAATGCTTTCTCCTAATCGTATGAACTGTAAACACTCCTCCTAATTGATAACCATGGGAATCGACCACAAAACAGCTTTTGAGAGGACCATTCAAAGATGCATATATGTCAAAACATGTCACATCATTTCCAAATTTGGCTCCCGAATGTTGTAAACATTGCAGCTGCAATAACATCTGCCAAGACCTCTAGCACTTGCTGCTTGTATATATTTAACCTGTTGGACTCACATTGTTTCACTCGATTTATTCTTTTATGGTGGGACATTAATTTAAAAAAATGTATGATAGTGCATATCTTGAATATTTGGTTTCTCTTCATGTTAATCACTATTGTAAATTTGAACCATACTTTTTTATTGAAGAAAATTATTACTATTTTAAATTTTGTCAAGATGATGAAGAAACATACATACTGTAACCGCCACCCCTCAATGAGTATTCTCATATTTATTTTCATGCTCCTTATTTAAGTTACACTCTTCATTTCATTTCTCTCCTTTAATAATTCATAAAATTGAAAACAGCATAAAAATTACATTACTTTTATTTGAATTCGGAGTTATAAATTATTATACATAACACGTTCTATTTCATATTATCCTCTCAAGAGAATTACAACAACTTGATTAATTTTGTTGTTTAAAGTATCGGAGAATAATTTACAAATACGCTGCATTTAAAACTATCAGTACCCGTTTAAAACTCTTCTCTGGACCTTTAAAATAAATAAGAACATGTTGTTAGTATACTTAAAACTTAAATGCCAAAAAAACCATAGGTGACTTACAATCAGAAATAAAAGAAGATATTTTACACCTTGTTGAATTCCATCACAACCGACATCAATATAAATATTATCCTATTTGGATGATTTAATACAAAGGTATTGCATATATTCTGAAACCTCACATTTGACATAATAATAATCTAAAAATAGGACACATATCATCATTCTCCTTCAAAATATAACATCACAAAGATATGAAAGTAGAATGGCATGAAATTTTGCTCATTTGAGATGTAGCCGACATTTGGTTGGCGAATTATTTGCGACAATGAAATTGAGATTATCGTAGAGGTTTTGTAATTGCTACCACACAGACGTAAGTTTTTCCCATGTACAGTATCAATCCATAGACTAATTAGGTTCCCATTTGATAGCAAATGGACAAATGTGATGACAATTGCTTATATATCTAAAATAAATGGGCCGAAAATGTATGTACTTTCTGATTGTTGAAAGAAACTGTGTGTATTTGAAGGCCCATACAACTGAAAACACAAACATTTTCTATTTTAAGATTCTATAAGCACAAAATGCGTTCATTAACATGCCTTCTTTATTGTTATTCACATAGTCGTTATAATTATGGTGGATCTATATTTGTTTGACAGCAGAGATGAAAGTGACATTTATGGTGACAATAAACATCGTCTTGTTCACACATTTTGTAAATTTCCACCAATCGCCACAACAACACGAAAGTTATCAAAATTTCTAGTTTGAAGCGTTCAAATACCATAATTAATGTCAAAGAGATGATCAAATCGAGATGGAAATTACGATAAATCTTCGTTATTTATTTAATTGGAGCGAACTCACCTCCATCGATATACAGTCCGAATTTCAGTCTACAGTACAGCCATACCATAAAGTCGTACTGAAGTGACTTTGCCTTTCATCAAAAATGTCACGTTGCCGAGATTGCGAGGAAAGTTATAATTTCAGAAAAATCTTTCCATATGCAGGCTTTTGGAGCTTTCGGTATAAGCAAAATACCGGTCGTAGAGTGTACTCGTGTAACGATAGAACCTTAACGGATGACGGCATTACTGGACGTTTCTGGGGAAGGACGTTTCCGGTTATCAGATTATCAATGAAACAAGGGAAGTCACAATGTGAACATTGTGCTACCGAAAAATACCATAATGATGTTTATAATACTAGATATACATATGAGATTCATGAAACGAGTCTAAGAACTTTTCAATTAAGTGAGCTAAAATGAAAATTTCGTGACAAGTTTCATAGATTTTATATGAAATAAAAACAAGTGTAAGATCCCTTTTTATCACATAATCATAATTTGTGGCATTCATTCGTGTAAAACAACAGTTTTCATGCAACTTTGAAATGTTAAAAGAAGGCAATTTTGACTCTAGTGCGTTAATATGTGGCGTCATGTCCTAGGCGTGACGTCACCATTGAAAAAAATGAAACTTACAACCAATCACGGGGCTGCGATGTCATATTACATGGGTGAGTACGCAAAAAAATATCACATGGGTACATTCAATTGGTACCACATTCATTGTGTGATAAAAGCGGTTTTGCTATGGAAAACACAACAGAAATAATGTAACAAGATTAGAACTCCTATTGTTACCAGATTTGAACTTCAAGATATTTTCAAGTAAATCCAAGAAAATTTTGGCCGTGGGCACGCAGTTAAAATGTAATTTTAAAGAAGACATATGAGAGAAGAAAGAATCTGTAATAACACAGGACATATCTGCTAGTATATGTAGCTATATAAGTGTATGAAATGAATGGGGGTAGGCGGACAAGAAGGAACATATGAATAAGGAGTACGACGTTTCATGTAAAATGATGCATTTTATTAGAAGTATGAAACCACAGACGTTTCACGCAATTTATCGAGATACGCAAATTACCTAAAAAATATCAAGCTGAAAAATGTACATTACCGAAAGAAGAGCATTCTTTAGTCTAGAGCTCAGGTCATTTGGTGGAAACACTCCTAGGGCTGGGCGATTGACGAATGTAGCCTGTTAAATAAAACACATTATAAGTCAGCTATTACATGTACTTTAAATGCCTTTGGGTGAACAGACACAGAAGTAGACCCTATCTAAGAAACACCTGGATCGTCAAACACCCTAGTTAATTCCCCAAACAAACAAGGTTTAAAAAAAGGTTTTAATAGACACCAACCGCCAGTATTAATCTTTTGTGTCAGATAAAGAATCTGTGATTTAAATGTCTTTTAAAATAATGTTGTTGGGAAATACTTACAACGACGAAATTTTTTTAAAAAAATGTTTAAAAAAAACGGGGGAAGGGGTGGGTAATTTCCATTGTACCGTCACTTCATCTGCATTTAAACAGAAAATGTCTGGCTTTCAGTGAGGTTAAGAGCAAGTACCGTTCTGATTGGTCAAAATAAAAGAAAGGTATTCAAATTTTCAAAGACAGTTATTACTTTTGATATTTATCGCAACGTTACTGCAATGGAGAAACGTCTCTCAGAGCAAACTTGTTTAGGGAGACGTTTACAATTAGTGTCGTTGTAAACACACATGGACGAATAGACATATCGGCATTACTTCATGAAGACTAAGGAACCAACAGTTACTTAAACACTTCCTATATTAAACATTCACAGACGGCCACAAATTGCCCGATAAATCTATTTCGAACATATGACGGGACGGTGTATGTATCCAAGACATTTAAAGGAACAAATTGTTATGGACGTCTTATCTTATAGGAATTTAAACGTGGAATTTTTGTCACCATTATCATATTATCATTAAGAATAACAATTCTTTTATTATCATGGAAGTATATTAGTTAAAACTTGAAAATTCATCCTTCTGAAGTTATCTTCTTTTATTTAGTGTAAATAATGTTAGACATAATCATTTAAAGCAGACATCTTGGATCAACTGGTATCTGAACTATATGCACTAATGCACCTTTTGATAATCACAAAGATACACACGTTTAACCGATAAGCACCAAATGACGTGATCATCAGACATTGACCGAGTTACTAGACAACGTACCAACCACTGATAAGGTCATTGTAAACACACACGCGATACAAAAGATACATAAACAATGTCTCTGTCCCTCATCTGGAGTGTAAAGCTCGGTAGCGTGAAATTTTGACATTTAACAAGCTGAAACATTAAACAATTTCGAAGAAGCAATCTATATATATATAGTTTGTAAGCATTGACGGCAGATGTTCCCGACAACGTGTCATGTAAAGTCATTGCTGCCAAAATCATTTTTCGAAACAGCATTCGCTTCAATGTTGTACAACATCAGAAGCCCGATGTTAACAATAATATTATTGATTTAGTCTAGCTACATAAAACTAGAATGTCTACTGCATGTATATGGAAGGTCAGTACTTATATCTGTTCACCCTTCACATGTAGGACTATGTAACACATACCCTATTTTCTTTCTTCATCAGGACATCAAGCAGTCTCGGATGGTTATACCCTACCAACAAAATGAAATAAGTGTTACCATGCATGTACATTTCTGTCAAACATGTCTCTGTGCTGCTATTATGGTAGCAGTTGATATCTAACACGTCTCTTTGATTAAAATATGACAACAGTTGATAGCTAACACGTCTCTTGGGTGTAACTGTGACAACAGCTGATATCTAAAACTTCTCTTTGGTGTAAGTATGACAACAGTTGATATCTAACACGTCTCTTTGATTTAGCTATGACAACAGTTGATATCTAACACGTCTCTTGGGTGTAACTGTAACAACAGCTGATATCTAAAACTTCTCTTTGGTGTAAGTATGACAACAGTGGATATAGCAAACGTCTCTTTGGTGTTATTATGACAAAAGTTGATATCTTAAACGTCTTTTTGATTTAACTATGACAATAGTGTATATCTCAAACGTCACTTTGGTGTTACTGTGACAACAGTTGGTATCTAAAACGTATCTTAGGTGTAAGTATGACAACAGTTGATATCTCAAACGTCTCTTTGGTGTTACTGTGACAACAGTTGGTGTCTAAAACGTATCTTAGGTGTTACTGTGACAACAGTTGATATCTAAAACGTCTCTTAGGTGTAACTATGACAACAGTCGATATCTAACACGTCTCTTTGAAGTAACTATGACAACTTCAGATGTCTAACACGTGTTTTTGATACTAAAGATTGGTGAATATTTCCCTACAATGTTTTGATGCAATTTTTAGCAAATTCATTATGTACATTAGTTTGTGTTACTTTGCTTTTCGTTTCTTATACTCAGAGCTGAAAAAAAACCATTGTCACCGAAGTTAATACTTTCGTAGATTTTCTTCTGTTATGATATTGCTTTGACCTAATTTTACTTATTTTTTTTTGACTGACTACTGGACTATCAAGCTTGAAGCGGGATGTTAAACTCTACATATAAGGTCTTCGTGTACTCACACAGGACACAACTGTTAGTTCTAATTTTCCCCTGTTTGGATACATCAAGGATGTAATAAGCAAGTCTATATACTTATTACTGACTTCTCGTCACAGTGATACTGTCATAGGTGAACAAATCCTACAGGTAATATTTTAGTCTGTACCTATAGGAACGGAGGCGATCTGAGTATACAGGTCAAGTATCACATTCCCGTCCACGTCAGCTAGGTAATTACCCTGACTTCGCTCATAGTCCACAAAAAAATGCACTGCTTTCGTGTTCTACAACAAACAAAAAACATAATGTGTATTCCTTAGTTTTCTCTTCCCTCCCTATATTGTTTTCCCTATGATATACGTTGTTACTTTGTCTTAAGGACAAAATCTACCATATAATTTATAAGTTGTACATTTTCACATTTTCAGACTCTAATTATGTTACAACCCGTCATATTTAACCATATCAGACCATTGTGAATACAATGCAAATCTCATATAAATATGTACCTAATGCCCTGATATGAGACCAGTTTGAGATCTGCAACAAATGCAATGTATTACAATATAAGATCAATATAAAGCTTATGTTAAACTATCAGACAAATCCATAGCAGAATATTAGTTAAATTTAATGCTTAAAAATCTTTATCACGCCAATATAAAACTAATGACCCGTTTTCAGACCTATATATATCAGAATATTATCTAACTTAATTCTGTTGACACTTCCATTACAACATAACCCTTGCCAACTGTCAAACTATCAAAAACCCTGCACCGTATATCACTGCATGCTATCATAAAAGGCTACTTGTATGAGTTCCCTGCAGAATAAGCTTTCTCTTTGAAGTTTCTGCTCATAGAACATAAGTGACGCCAAATTGTTCTGCTGGCTCCATTGCAACACTTTGCCTCCCTAAACACCACTCTTTATATTACCTTAATTGTTACAATGATGCAATGACGTTACACCCCAAGCAGATAAACTACCAAGTCAACCGAATTGTAATTTCACAATATAAGACTATGCAAACTTGATGTCCAGTTACATAAGCAAACCTAGACTAAAGTTTATGTCACATTTTAAACAAGCAAACCAATCTTTATTATCAATTCAATTCAATTCAATAATTGTATTGTGCATTTGTAGTTACAGAGTAACTTGATGGCAAATAACATATATAACCTCACATTATCACCAATCTTAACCCAGTTAATTGACATGAACTTTATTTTACATTTCTGCAATCCAATGATTATATTTTCGTATTGAATGAGTAAAATATCTGTTTTGGTGAAACAAAGGGATCATTAGTTCTTTTATAATTCTACCGAAACAGAATTATATCTTGAAAGACATTAAACATAAGTTTTTCAGGCGATGATGGCCTGGTGACTTTCTATCGCTGTCAACTGCAGAAATAAGTCGAACAGCATATGATTACCAACTTTCGTATTTTGAAAGTTACTGTTCGTTTAATTTACCGGCCAACCATATAACATGATTGTTTTATAACAATTACAGTGTTCTGTTTGTTAGCTGAACACAATTTCTAAGAAAAAATGATGATGTTTGCACATACATCATGGGTACAAATTACCACCATTCTCGAGTACAAATTTGGTTGTCTGCAATAACTTTGCTTTAACAAGCCAACGACCGTTTCACGTACACAGAACGTAACAATCCGAAAACTGGGCATATATGTATTGATATTTATCAGCAGGTGGTTTCTTTACATAATGTATCTTATCATTTTTGAAGACTTTACGACAGCATTTTCATTTGAAAAGTCACGTCAGCTTTACCTAGAATTATGACGTTGATGACCTACCTGGATAGTGTCTAGCTCCTTAAGCAGCTCGCCAGATCTAGGTCCAGGGATCTCAGTGTGGACACTGGGTTCGTCAGGTTCCAAGGGGTCTGATTTCAACACCGCTTTTACAGTGGCTGGAGTTCCATACCTCCTCAAACCTGTCAGGTATTTATTTTGTGATTTTCGTCATCAAATTGCACAAGTTTACAATGACTTGTGATGAGGCATATCATTATGTTAGGTAACAAAGGAATGACGTAGCCTACCTATCGTAACTTTCAAGGAAGTATTCGATCTAATAACATCAAAGCATTTTACGTTATTAATAATTAGGAATAAAAACACAAAAGGCCTAAGGGGCAAGGACTATGGCCTATCAATTGACTAATTAAAGGTACAAATATGTTATATGTGAAATGGTATATTTCTTGATAAAGTCTGCTGCTTATTTTGAACCCAAACAACCAAATATTACAAGGTAAAAAAAGTATCTGTGATCTGAATCAAATATAAAAAAGAAAGAAAGAAAGTTGGTGTGTTTGGTTTGTATTGGAAATATAAAGACGAGAATTTTCAAACAAATCTTTGGTAATTTTAGTTGTATGGGGGAGTGTTTCACGAACTTCGAGTTTTGTTACCGTCAAATGCTTTCATTATTTTTGATTAACATATTTACTGAAAGCATTCCAAATCAGAAAGAAATTGTCATCGAAAGGTCAGATTGCGACAAAGTTAAAATCAGGAAATATCACATGTTTGACCAATACGAACACAATTACTTGTGTGTATTTATACGCATATGAAGATGTAGAAATGTATTGACAATTTCATATGTTCGCAGTTCCATTTATAACAAATAATATGGATGCATAAGACTGAAGTATCAGTCACGAAGTCGCAAATTGGCGTCACAGTTGAAATAATAATCATTAACATTGTATTGTAATAGCTATTTGCATTTAGTGTCCCTTTAATTGATACTAATACAGTGTTTCGTGTCAAGTGTCACCCACTGGTCGATGTCCAAGGTCACATGACTCACCCGATTTACCAGGTAAGATCACGCTGTGTAGAGGGTACACGTTATAAATAGTATCATTGTTATAATGTTAACGTATGTTAACGTAATATTTACATATGGTTACAAGTCTGGTGACAAGTATAAAATTGCTTTCCTTCCAGAATTCTAGGGAGGATTTAGTAGGGAAAATGCCCATAGTGTCTTAAATCACCCGAACTACTGCAATACAACCCCCTCTTTTTGAATTAGATATTGGAGAATCGTTAAAAATGAAACGAAATAGACAGAAATGTATAGTTAACCATAAGCTGACTAAGATGTACAGAAAATTAAACACTAAAAAAGAAAGAATATGGTAGTAAGTCGTTTCCGGAAAACATTTTTTCATCGTGTTCCGGAGCATATGTGAATATACTAGTATCATATATAGAGGTCCTAAAACTAAATATTGAATGTCATGACTACATTATTGTCTAGATAGGCACTACAACATTTGTATGTATCTATACAATAAGTGTCTTTAACTGAAAATATTGTTATAAGAAGCTAAATTAACTGTAGATAAATTAACGTTAGGAGCGATATGGAGATACAGTAGTAAAGATATCTGAAGTTTTTTTTCTATATAGACGCTACAATAAGAATAGATATCTGATATGATAGCTATAGTGATGCTACAATAATTGTAGATATGTGTACACTTATTTGTGACGCTATATTTTTGAAGATGTCTTCGGGTGTAACAGTAGTGACGGTGAAATAATTGTAGATGTTAAACCTAATTATAAATTAAAACAGTTGAAATGGTTAAAATATCTGAAGCTTTAGCTATATGGAATCAAAAATAAGTGTAAATATCTGAAGTCATGCCTACAGTTAAGCTTAAGTAATTGTAGACATTGACGGTAATTACGTATTATCTTTTAATAAATGCGGAATCTGGCAATCATATTGACGGAATAAAGCACTGTGTTAGAAAGACAAGCAATACTAGCTACATTTTAGGTATACGTTGAAGTATTGTTTGATAAAAAACCGTCTTCCCACTTCCGTATCATAAAATTAGATTAAAGATAGTTAATATGTATGCTCAGTAATGTTCAATAATTTTTTTATTGAAAAAAGCGTTAGTAGTTTTAATAAATGTTTTCGTTTTGACTTAGTTAAGCAGACTTACCTCGCGTAAACGTAGACTTAAACACACATGAAGTTGTAGACCAGAAAGTGGCTGCCATGGTTGTTTCACACGATATGTTGGCTTCAGAAGCAGTCACAACTGGTTTGAACGTAGTTTAACCTCACTGCGAGTGTTTATCAACTACTGTCAGTGCGACAATCCCACTACAATATCAGTATAAAAGAAAATGACAACGGCGTAGCATCATTTCGACCAATACGTACTAAACTTGTAGAGCTCTGCACTCCCTGATAAACAAATAATTGGGTAATTATTTTATATCATTTCAAGTATTTTTATCTGTTAATACTCTTTTTTAAGTATCAATGTATGGTGTGCATGTAGTAAATTTGTGTGAGTTACATGTTACAGGGAGTGATACTCTCCTACACGCACCATATGTATCTATTTTTAAACATCACCAGATCTATCCGCGTTCAGAGTCCAGTTTTCACAAAGTACATGTGAATGATCCCCCGGTCAAGGGATTTCAGTGTTTTACTTTGAAATTAATTATTGCTTTCTTGGGCTCCGATACGCTTACATTTCGATTTTCTTTTAATTTAGATCTCGACAGCTTTAACGAAAAGTTTTACGGCAATGTCCCGTCCCTCTCGTAACACTCTAACTAAAAGTTGTGATTAAGTTTGCTGGCTAAATCACGATCAAAGATCGCCGACCAGTCCACAACTTTCACACCATCCCATATAGGTTAATTGCTTATAACCATGAGTCTTCTAAAAGACTTGTGCACGAATCATGTAGAAAATGAAGAAGCAAATAGAATTGAACTTGTATTGAACTTCAATGTATGCACTTAATTTTAGTAAACGTATGTTATGTTTAAGATGCAGAAAGATAATAAAAACATTTAAAAAATTAAAAAATAAATAAATAAACCTGAGTCAGTGTTTTTATATTTCTGGTTGAAAAACAAAATCATGTCCCATTCCTCTGATTGGCTCAAGTTTTTTCGACTACTTCTAAATCATACCAAATAGGTTTGAACAAAAGTTCCTATCACTGACCTTTCCAAGTGCTGTGAAGTATGAAGCAGGAACAATAGTTTGAAAGCGCGAGGTTCCAGTGTTAAGATGCAAACCTCAGTTTTTCTCCTGATTATTTCTGATTTAAACAAAGACCATCCCTTGGAATCTGATAATCTATCTACATGTCAAGTCTTTCGGGCAAACGCATGTACATTTGGTTTGCACCCAGCTGCTTCGGGTTGTTGTGAGTTTCTTTAATACTCTTCCATTTTCAACGATTCGCGTATGCTTCCTACGGCGAGGAATTCATAAGTGCAGAAATGGAGTAGATCGGTCATGAACTGTCATACGTGTATTTTGTTATTATTGGAAACTGTATTTAAGAATGCAGCTACACATAAGTTTAAATGGTGTACAAAATTATATTATAAAATGAGGCAAGTAAAGGAAACAGCTACACTGGATAAACTTCACTCCAGAGGACATGGCTAGATCTGCACCAGTCCTTTGCTTCTCCTTAAATACGTTTGTATGAATTTGAAGAGGTATCCTCTATCGAATGGATCATAAAGATGAACTTAATATATCTAAGTCACATCATTACACGTTTGATTAATGAAATGTTTGCGCAAAAGTTTAGACCGCATTGCTGGATAAGGCCCCGTGAAGTGTGGCATATAGTTTAGATTGGTCTGGTACGGTGACGATCAGGTGTGCACCCGTGCAACATTTGCGGATTTTGGCTTTGAGATCATGTGACGACATGTATAATAGTACATATACATTTAACTTAGGACATTGATGTAGGACACGAGAGATGAGCAGTTTTTCGTTGACTATTTAAGCCGGGGAATTACCATACAAAGTTGGACGAGGACTGGCCTTGCACACTCTGATTGCTTCCTCATAAGTACACACTACATGTAGGGCTTGATACTAAGACCATGTTACAATAGACACACTAGTAGGATTAGTATTCTCAGATACACCAGTCTCCATAGATATGTATGACAGTACGTAGAATGAATTAACAGCTGTATACTCTGTGAGTATACGTAGAAAAAACAAATGTTTTGTATATGAGGAAGCGTATAGTTTGTGCCCTGTATGAGGGTACGTATAGTTAACATTTGTGCCCTGTATGAGGGTACGTATAGTTAACATTTGTGCCCTGTATGAGGGTACGTATAGTTTACCATTTGTGCCCTGTATGAGGGTACGTATAGTTAACATTTGTGCCCTGTATAAGGGAACGTATAGTTAACATTTGTGCCCTGTATGAGGGTACGTATGGTTAACCATTTGTGTCCTGTATGAGGGTACGTATAGTTAACCATTTGTGTCCTGTTTGAGGGTACGTATAGTTAATCATTTGTGCCCTGTATGAGGGTACGTAT